>JAPDSC010144782.1:7727-52165 GCA_026290005.1 Latrodectus geometricus
TAAACATCTAACCAATAACTTCCAGGCAAGTGGCTCGTCACCATGCATCAATCATTATAAGTGATAGTATCATGTTGAACTATTCTTGTATTTATGCCATCAAACCTTAGTTTGAATCAATGCCCAAGCGCTTATGCGCTGTCTATTCCCCAAAATATTCTTGTTCGAAGAATCAATTTCCCAGGACTTATGCTTCCAAACTTTCTGAAAACGTAATAACTTGTTATTTTTCTAGTATAATGAATTTAGTTAATAAATATCATTTCATTATTTTCATTTCTTCCTTGTGAAGAAATTTTAACGATCATAAATGCGTTTTTAAATGTTCTATTTAATAGATTTTGAAATACGAAATAATATAAAAATATGAAAGTTTTTTTTTTCTCGTCGAATATTTAATACGTGTAATTTGATGTTTGTATTTTTCTAAAGCGATTCGAAATGGAATTATTTTCTAGTTATTCAAATTAATTAGGGTGTAACATCTGAAATTGATTATTTATACAAAATACGTGCTTTTCCTCCAACTTTACGAAAGCATAATTTGAATGTAAATACCTGGCAACACCCTAACACAGAAATGAGAGTGAATTCCGAAACTTATGCCATAAGTCACATCAAATATGACTGAGTCACATAAAATACGACAGTCGTAAGCTTGTTGCATCATATCGTTGCAATCTATGTCATTAATGAATGAGTTTGCGTAGCATATACGTAACATTTGGGCCATAAATCTCTTTCTTTCCGGTAGTTCCAATGATTTCTATGGCTCCTAATGAACAGAAGCACTTTTAGATAAATGTTAATTCATCGGTAGGATTTCGATATTTTAAACAATGTTCTGTTAAGTAAAAAAATCATTCATTTTCTGATATAAAATAAAGTCTATGAGTCGCTTTTTGCGTCGCATATTACTTTATTGCTAAATAAAGTAATGCGTCGCTTTTTATATCAAATTTTCCTCACCTCGTTCATAATCCAGTTACATTTCATTCTGTTTGAGGACAGAACACAAATATCAATTACTATACAGATAAAATAAAAATACCATTATATCTCTGCTAGTTTGAATGTTTTTCCTTATTTTTTATTATATTTTCATGGTTAATTGGTAAATATAAAAAAGGCCGATAAAACTATAATCAGACTAAAGATTCATATTTAATTTTAAATTGAATATAAGCAAGATAATTATATTACATTATTTTAGAATCTTTATTTTTGAAATTCTACTCATTGATTATATTCCAATTATTCTTACAATTAGTTTAGCCCAACCGCAGTGAAATGGTTGAATAGAAAAGCTACTTCATACTTAATAGTCTTAAAAAAATGGTAGAAATTTATGAAAAAAATAACGATATCTTGTTTAAACATAAATCGACTCATGAAGTTTAAATGGGTTGTTAAGAAAGGAGAACAAAATAAAACTACAAGAAGCAAATTATTAAAGATCTAATCAAATATGTCATATGTGAATAAAAAGAATGTGTGAATAATATAAGAATAAAAAGTGCTTTGAAGAGAACAACCAGTGCATGAAACAGCGATCTATGTGACATCACCAGCACACAGATTTCAGCATCTCTGTTAGTACACAAGTGTAATCTTATTAATTGGACTACTCACCATATCCACTTGAGCGTTAGAGAGTCGTTCTTGTTACGGGAAGGTGGTGAGTTAGAATCCCCGGCTTAACCGAAGATACGTCGTGTTCGCTAATGGCAACTGGGACACATAAAGTATGTTGTGTTCCTATTGCAAATTAGTACCTCTGGGAATGTTGAGCCAGGCTTTGGGTCTTCTTTTGTTTCCAACTTTAAATTAGAACACCCAGATGGTACTGCCATCTATGAGCCAAAAGTCGTATTTCTACACTGGTAGGAGGATGCTCTGTTCAAAACTTGGAAGGCGCTCTGTCTGACTTCATTTGCCCTGTCCCTGACGGAGCCTAGAGTCACATATAACAACAACAGAAATAGTGTTTTAAATAATAATTTTTTGGCTGTTTGATGCCTTTTTTGTCAAAATGGATTTTATTAAATGTTCCTTAATCATGGAAGATTTCACTGAAACATCTGAGTTTTATTACGTCGAAGGTAATTTTCTATTTCCTGGTGAAATAAAGCCACATTTCAAATATTCTGCACTATTGTAGGCACTTTTTCTCTTACTCATTCACGCTGATATCTGTTAAAAATGACAAAAATTGAATATAATAGAATCTGTACATCAAATGTCTTATTTGCAACAAACCCTGTTAATTATTATTAAATTTTTCAATGGAATGCTACAATTAAGCCCTTCTAAATTAATTTGATGTAAGGGTAAAATTTTATGCCATGAAATATTTTAATAAAATATGATTATCAAAATTAACTTCTTTCAAAAAACAGACACTAAAAAGCTTGTAATCTCATTTTAACAAAATCTTGCTTATCTCAAGGAGAACAATAAATCTTGCCTATGTCTCTTGTTCAAAATATAATGTGACAATTGATTTATCACAATAAAATTTCTTATAGTGACAAACTAATCAACTAACGAGATGCTAATTAAATTTCTGAAATATATTAACTCGAATATACATGAATCTGAACTGAAATGCATTTAGGTATCACAAAAATTATTAAAAAATAATTTTATACGTATTAAATTTCCTTCCATCGAAAGATATTCGAAGTGTTTATATAGGTAAAAAACAACTAAATGTCCATCATGTGCCTTTTGTTGATTTCATTTATTTTATTATAATGAATGCAATAAAAGCAATTTTAAAGAAATCAGTTCTTATCATTGTTTTTAAATTACAATTTTAATTCTTTTCTATTATTATCAGTTTTATTTTTACGTACTTCCTTTGGCTTAACAGCTATTTTCAAAAATTAATTGTGAAAAGAATATATTGGTCTAAACCAGTGATTCTCAACAATTTTTTTTATCGCTGTACAGTTTTAACGATTTCAAAACTTGGCTGCGCACAAAGTAAATGATAAACTTAGAAGCTGTGTTTACTTACCTATAATGCTCTGTGTAAAATATTTTATGATAATAATTTTGAGTTTAAAATAAAATATTGACTGGGAAAAAAGTAATCCATTATTTTTTTGGTAGACGTCTGTAGTGATCGATATCTCGTGAGGTATCTATCAAACAATTTCAGATTTATGCTCGTTGGAAAGGTGACATTTGATACTAAAATATCCTCTTGCGGTTTTTTGTTTGATTCATTCAGTTACGAGTACAAGGTTTTAAAAATGGAAGACAACAAACAGAAAATTCGATACATTTTCGTTTTTCTCTTGTAACGGCGAAAAAGATAGCCGGGTGGCTAAAATTGTGAAAGGTGTTTATCGTCCTATATAAGACTGTAACAACCAGTTACGTACAATTTTTGTTTCGTCTATTCCGTTCGGGTATTTTTGATGTTAGAGATGCACCTCGCATGTGGATACAGCATCGTCGAAAATGTCTATAAAATATCAAAAATTATCAAACTTGACAGCATGTCAGCAGTCTTAGCTTCGCACAAGACCTAAATGACATGAAAACTGTTTTAAACCTTTTTACAAAGTTAATCCAAAAGAAGTAACATAAAAGAAGTTCACATAAAAATAATGGATTTCTTTTTCCCCAAACTAATATTATAATATGTAGTACAAAAAAAGCTATACGTTTATTAATTAATAATAAAGATATTTTTAGTTAGAAATTTGAGCTTGATGTTTTTTTTTTGATAATTTTTTTTTTTATATTTATTTATATTTGGACTTAAAATGACTCACACAATGCTACTCTCATATCGTCTTCTAATTTTAGGTCTCGATCCTTTTTTTTTTTTTTTTTTTTTTTCGTTTTTATGTTTGTTAATATTGAAAGTCCGAATTCACACAAATATAATGTCGGAAATAGTAATTGTAGATACTGGGGACACTTGAAATTTCTTCACGTGGGGCAAATATTTCATTTTACGTTGGTCATAATTATCGCAAGTAAAAGCAATTTTTAACTGCAAAAAATATGATACAAAAAATAAGAAACAAGTTTTCTTTTACAGAGTACTTTTCTGTGATTTAAACAAACTTAACTTAAAATAAAAAAAACATTCTAATTTTTATTATATATGGCAGAACACCTTAAGAGTTACGCACAAAACTACGGCGACTCATTGGTTGAAAATCATTGATCTAAGCGATCACAGAGAAGAGAGAGTTCGCAAACATAAACACAAGTTTTAATGACATTTTTACGATAAATCGAAACATGTGACCTTGTAAATGAATTCGTTTTACGTTTCTATCAGTCTCTCAGATAATTTTCAGCGGATGCAGTTTTTTAAATTTTGCTGAAAATTTATTGATTGCATCTCCGCAAACTCAAGCTTTTTTTGAAAATTTTAACGATTCTTTAGCCATTTGTTTTATTTAAATAATTTGTTTTTAAATATCATTTTGTTTTATTTTAATTTTAGTTTTCGATATAAATCGAATCCTTAGATAAGACTTCACAGTATATTTAAATGTAGAGAAAAAAATAAACAAGTTTAAATTATATTTTTATTCATGCATATTATCTCTTGAATTGAATTTTCTGAAAAGTGTTTAAATATTTGAAATTGGTATTTGATCTTATATTTATCGAAGTATATTTTTATTTTTATTATTGCTCTTGTTGTAATAACTTTATTTATTAAATAATTGTAAAATGATTGTTATTTTAAATAAAAATTAGAATTTGATGCAAAATTACCAAAATGCAATTTCAAAATGCATATGTCCTCATATATAAACCACATTTTAATAGCATTATAATAAACTCTGTAAAATAAAAATAGCATAAATAATTTCTCAAAATTTTAAAATTGAATATTTATTCATATCTTTTCAATTTATGACAAACAAATCGTATTTAATAATATTACTATGCATTGTTTTAATTTTATAAGTTTGGGTAAAACTATACTTTAGCGTGCCCTTTTGAGAACTTGGTGATTTTTTTGGCGCCATTCCTGTTCGCGCCGATTATAGTGCAAAGATGTAACCAATCAGAGCCTCAACTACACCTAAACCAATCACAACACGAGTCGGTTACTCAGCTTAGTGATGATACGCGATTACAACTTGGCGAGAATCAAAAGGGCTCCCTAAAGTATAGTCTAACCAAAGTTTCTAATTTTAGTTACTTTAGGTTTTCATTATATTTTAAAATTTTTAATGAAGTTTTTTATTTATGTTGTACTTAGAATATTTTAATTGTTTGATGTCTTTAAAAGAAAAAAAAATTCTTTCATCATTGTTCATACAATAAAATCAACATAAGTTTTCCTTTACTTTTAAGAATTACTTTAACATAAGAACTACTTTTCCAATATTATTTTTATTTTTTAATTTTGGCAAATAAATCATTTTAATATTTAATATTAAAATGACAGCAGATAATTAGAATCGTAAGTAATTTTTAAAATACTTCATTTTGATTTATGCTAGTATGTCTGTTAAGATATTTTCTGAAACTATTTTCAAAAGAAGAGAAAGTATATTTTCTAGTTAAGTTAGTCTAAATAAGTGAGAACATGAGTTGGTTTTGATGCATGCTCCTAAAATATATAAATAATAAATATATTTTTCAAGAAAACCACAACTTTCGAATATAACTTTCAAATATAACAAACTTATGTGAATTAAATTTAAAAATTATATCTAAAATATTTTTATCGGTTACTACTTATCTTTCAGATTGTTGAATATTTTTATTGTCTTTTCATGTAAATGAATTTAGATTTTAAGTGAAATTTTTGAAAATTACCTTATGGAATGTGAATGGAATTGTATATGATGATAATTAAATATTTTTATGTAGAGTTTTTCATCCCTCAATAAAATACACCTTTCTAATTTTAAATCATGGTTTATCAATCCATATTTTCCCATTGTGTATCATATTTGTATCAAATAAAACATGATAAGCAATGAAAATTTTGGATTCTTTTCAATGTAAAACGTAAATTTTGCAAAAACATCCTTTTTTTTTTTTTTTTTTTTTTTTTTTTTACAATATGTAAAGTTATGGAAATAAATGTACTTGCACAACTAGTAAAGTATTTGATAATTTATGTTACTACAAAAAAAAACAATAATCCGTAATCATAAATTTCATTATTCTTATAATAAATTCCTTTTACGTTAATTCAATTAAAAATTTTTCTTCAAGCTTTTGTCCACTCATTAAGTTAATTAAATTGTTAAAATATTTTGAAAATTATTAATGGTAATTAAGTACATAGGTAAGTGAATAATGATAATAATTACATATAATCATTAAGTGGTAATAAAACCTAAATTGCAAAAAATACTTTTCTTATTTCTATTCACCTTAAGACATTCGATTTGATAGAATAAATTACAAAATTCAATTAATTTAAAAATTTTACACCAAAAGTTAAATTTAAATTAAAAAAAAGTTAATTTTCACAGTTCATTGACTTTTTTAATCTTACCGTTTGATAGATAAAATTTGATATCTCCCATTGAAATATAGTATAGAATAATAGTGATATTAATAGTTATGTTCATATATAAATAAAAAACTTTTTCTGACTTTTTACAGTTTATTTACTTTTTTAAATCTTAACTCTTCATATAAATAAAATTTAATGTCCTCCGTCAGAAAATAATATAGAACAACTGTGATATTAATAATTATTAAATATATGACACTACCATTCACAGCACAATAAACAAACACAAAATAAATTGCATAGTTTAAAAAGAATAGTTAGCGCTCTAACCTATAATTCCACAGTCTGTGGTTTCGTCTCCCACTTCAAACTAGTGCGTTTGTAATGTTTCCAAATCTGTTTTAAACTTAGATCCCGATTAAGTTAATCTTCGAGTACAAAAAAGGGATCAAATGCAATAAATCAATCATGTATGGAGACATCCATTCAAGCTATATAATTTATTACTAATATTTACTTTCATCGTTAGAAAAATCTTGATATTGATTGTAAATGGAAAAAATACAGAACTATAACGCATGTATCTGAAAACATTATTAAATAAAAATAATATATGTCTAAACATCCGGATTTTTTTTTAGGAAAAAAAGCATTAAATGTTAATTGGTATACCATTTCTTAAAATCATACTTTAAAACCCAAAACACTTCTTCAAAATTATCACATTTGTATAAAGATGTGAATAAAGTGTGACTTATTATTGATAGTTATATAAACAGAGCTTCCAAAAATGGTCATAAAAAATTTCTTTTCATAGTTCATAGGCACTTGATTTTTTTCTAAAGTTCCTTTAATTCTTTTTTAAAAACAACACTACTCATTTATTCTTCATAAAATTAATGTGATTTAAATCACAGAAACATTTATAAGCAATGTACAATAAATATAAATATAATTATATTCCAGAAAAAATAATCAATCAAGAAGTACAATAATAGCTGAAAGTACTTCACAATTGTATAAATATTTGTTCTTATATCATTTCATTTCAAGAGTTTTCATCTGAGAGGGGAAATTGATTTCCCAAAACAACTTTCAGCTAAACAAGAATGAAAATTCTTCTGGCATTCCTTGTTTATCAATAAATCGGTTTTTGGTATCGTATTTCTTTTATGTAATAAGAGTGAAGGTTAGACGAAAATTTGATTCCGTTACAAGATATAAAATATATGGAAAATGTGTGTGTGTATAATATATATATATGATGATGATGCTTAACTAACCTTGGATTAAAGTAAAATGTGTTTCAACTGATAATGATACTGTCAGTTTCAAGAGTTTATTTATGAAACATTTTAAAACATCTTTTTTTTTTTTATCTTTAAGCTTTCGAGTAAACTCTTTGAAGGTTATTGATATGAATTTGCTCATATTTTTTAAAAGCGATATTTTCACTTGGGAATTTATTTATGATTTGAGTACTTGAACTACGTTTAATGTATATTAAAATTCGTTTTTCATTTCTTTTGTTAAATGGCTTATGTCCATTTCATAGGTAAAAATTTGCTTTTTTATAAAACAGAAAACATTTTATAAATGTTGTTATCATAACAATGAAGAAATATTAAACATAAGTACCACAAAGTTTTGTTTCAATTTATGAATGAAATTACCATATTTAAATAATTATTATAGTTTCATGAAACAAGTCACTGAAAAGGAAAAACATCTTTAAATTTACTAATTATAGCTTTAAAATTTTTTTTGACTTTTCACATTCTTTAACCCCTTAAAGCACGAGTTTTTTTCGAAAAATACTTCCAAAAATTATTCATATGCCATCTATGTTAAAAGTTTAATTATAATTTAATATTAATATAGATGGCATATAATTTAGCCTATCTAGTTTTACTGGAACGGGTCTGAGACGGGCATTAGAAATAACAAAAGCGCCCGTGTGAGACAAGCATGTGGCAATGACATTCGCCCGTGTCAGACACGGGCAAATGCCTTAAGGGGTTAATGCATTTCTTAATATTATAAAATATTAAGAACATATGTTATTAAAAATAATACAAATTAAAAAGAGATTAGTGTACCTTACAGTTCGATCCTTTCAAAATTATACATGATCAACACAATATTGAAACATCTTTAAAACACATTTCTCACAGAATCAAAAGATTTTAAGATTCTCTGTGTTATTCTATTCAAATTGAATAAGTCGCGTCAAATTGCCAAGTATTTGATTTTGATTTACACACGAGTTGAATATTTAAAAATTAAATTTATGTATAATAAAAGGTATGGTTTCTGTAAAATAATTCAGTGAATGTCGTATGAAAATAAAAATGCGATAATATGGATAATATAATGAAACACAAGGAGTTAAAAAATTTTTAATGATAATTTAAATAAGACAATGATTTAAACAATAAACACAAATATATGAAATAATTTATACAAAGATTTGTAATATTTAATTAGAAGGAAACAATTCGTCAAATAATGTGAACAAATATATACATTTAATAAAATTTCCAAAAGTAGAAGTAATCAATAAAAATTTACAAATCTATTGATATAAAAATTTACATAACTTTTTTATGAAAAGCATATTTTATTATTGAAAATGCACAAATGTTAAAAGAAATTTTCTTATAACAAAATTTCTTATTCAAATATTTAATTTGACTATTACAGTCTAGCATTTTTTTTTTTTTTTCATTGGTGCTATAAACAAAATGTGCTCCTAATATCAATATTTACATGTTAAATTAAAGTTTAAAGAACTAAGTTCTCTTAATATTTATCTGATATATTTCTTAGTTTTGATAACTGAGTTTATCAGAGATATTCTTATCTTGTTGGAACGGAAACAACTTCCCCAGAAATAAAGTGCTAAATTAAGATAAATAGATCTTGAAGGAGCTCTCTCTCTCTCTCTCTCTCTCAAATGACTATCATTTTCTTTACCATTATACCTGTATATAACGGTACAATTAATTTAAACAGCAAAATTTCATTTTTGAAAATAACATTTCTTCATAAATAAAATCCTTATTCTGCTTAAAATATTTTACTAATTTTTATAAATAAGAAGTCGAATTTTTTCTGGAATAAAATTGAGAACAGCTGCACGGAATTCAAAGAAACTTATGTAAATCCCCGTATGTTATCCCCGTCATCGGCTGCCCTCTTTTTTCTAAATTCCCACATTATTATTTTTAACAAAATAAAGGTATTTACTATACATTTGGATTTTTGAAAACAAAGTTTTTCCCACTGTTGCGAATGTGCTTATACTTTTCTCCATACGCCACTGATAGGAAATGCATCGGAAAGTGGATAAAAGAAGTCACGAAATCATTTAATTATTTCGTAGCTAGCTGAAATTTTCATGCTTTCGACATCACCTTCTATTTATTTATTGCTGATCTATATATGAATGCCATAGTACAAAAATATTTTTTTGAATAAAATTAAATATTGCATGTCTTTAAGAATTTGTGAATATCGTCAAATTGCAATTTCTTCCAAACAGTTAGCATATGCAATGGTTAAAATGCCACTGAAACCTGCGGTCCTCGAAAGAAGGAGTCCGCATTAAAAAAAAGAATTTATCAAAACAAATATCCTCAAAGATATTATTACCACTTAAAACTGCACAAACATTGCAGTAAAAAGATGGAAAAAATTGCCCTGAGCATATAATTGTTGAAAAATTATATAAAAATGAAAAATTGCATGTGATTCATTATTAATAATTCATTAATTATTTATAATTTATAGCTTTGTTTCCTCTCTGTCATTAGCCAATAACAGAATTTTTGTCCAAATTTCTTGAAATATTTACGAAATTTTTCCTACTCATATCATACTTAATAACTTTAACAGTTATTTCTACATAATTTTTTAATTATTTAGACTATACTTATCTCAAAAATAATTTATCAGCTAACATGTGTATTATTTCTATTTCTATATCTATGTTTTATTTCTATTACTTTCAGCTATTCACATTATTTATGCTAATACAATAGTTACCTTCGTTCATTCTTTCACTCAATATTCCAAAATTAAATCAATTATTTTGATACTTAACCTAGAATGTTAAGAGCATCTTTTGCTTAATAGTATTCGTTTATATTTTTTACAATAAAATGATATAGTTATCGCAATTCAATGTACACACATTTTTGATTAGAATGATGTACATCTAAAATAGAAACAATTGTTTAAAATTGTTTTAAGTATTTTTATTTCGTACGTTATATTTTGAATCACATTCTAGATTTGAAATAATGATAAAAAGTAATTAAAATAGATATTATCAAAATATTTCTATTTCAAGCTTACAATTTATATTAAGACACTTCAGTAGCATAAAATTCTGTTTATTTGTTAAAATTATTTTTATCAAATCTTGCTATATAAATAATGTGAAATTCTCTAAAATTTAAAAAATAACTCATTATTTAACTTGACTTTTTTAGATAGTTGCTGTCTTACAAATTTTCAAAAATAGTTTGCTTGTTTACTTGCTGTTTGATAAGATATTTACACCTACCATAGTAATTTTCTCCAACTTTTACAATTGTTAAAGAATTAGGAATTTAAACTTACTTTTTTGAATTATTTATTGAGGTAAACCTTATAGTACATGTTTTCTTAATTTCTGAAATATAAGAGTTTGATTGAAATTTCTTGTTATAGAAAGAAAGCAAGAAAAGTGAATATGAAACTAAGCGGAATGCTCAAAATGAGTCATCATTATGCATATTCTTTCCACGACATTGGTAATTCAGAGAAAATAATGTAAATGTTAAAATTTCTAATAAGCAAAACTATGACCATTAAAAAATTGCATAAAATGTCAAATGAATTCACCAACTTGAAAAACAAATTAAAAATAAAGTTTTAATATTGATACTCGCCCTTTATGTTTCCCTTAGATCCAGAGACTGAGTTTTTAGGGTGTTTATTATGTTAATGATGATTTATTAATATTCTAGAACTGATTATCTCAGTAAATAGTGATATAAGTTAGAATGTGTGTAAGATTTGTTAAATCTTCATTGCGTTTCTTGTAATGCAATAGTAAACAATATTAATTAATAAAGAATAAATAAAACAGAATTTACGTATTGAAATATTTAAAATATCTTTATCTTTTTGATGAATTATCATCATCGAATTTAAAATGCTTATAAATTAATTTTAAGTCAATTTTTAACATATAGAAAGAATTTAACTTAATAGGAAGTTATGGGATTTAGATTTGTAAAAACATTAATATATAAAGTTACACAAACAAAATATTATACATATTTTACAAATTGTTTTTCTACAATCATATTATAAATTGCTTATTTTGAAAATTGTAATACTAACAAGAATACTTTTTTAAAAATATTTACTAAAGCAATAATGTTTCCTTATTATTTTAGTAAGGATTTCCTTATAATCTTCGTTAAGATTTCTCTATAAAATTAGTGAATTACCTTATAATCGTTTTTGTAAAGTATCCAAATTAGCACAGTATTAACCATCATAAAATTTTAAATTCGATATTTTATTCCATCATACCATTAAAATTCTTTGCAAATAAATAAATAAATATGATAACATGAATAATAAATAAAAATTAATGACATAGATTTATAAATAATTTCATAAATTTCAATGAGACAAAAATTATTTCAATGTACATGTTATATGTTACAATTTTTCATCTGATTCTGTAATATTTATATTATTTCCGATAAAAATGCATACGCATACAAAAGTTTTCCACAAATGTCTCAAACTGCTGAAACTGACAGTTCATTTCTCCAGGAAAAAATTTTCTGTGTTTATTTTAATTGGTTCTTAATATAAGATGTATTTCATATAGACATATTTTAATTATTTATGACTCTGTTGTAAATAATGAGTTTCCAGATTTGGAAATGCAATTTAAATATTTTAAATAAAATAGATTTAAATTGGACTTGGAAATTAGATTAAGCTTGCTTTTTGATTTAATAATAATTTTTTTAATCTATCCTTAAACTATTTACATAAAGCGATAATTTAAACTAATTTCAAATATTCTTCATATAGTGGAAAAAATTTGTACTTGATTATATTTCGATAATTAATTCATTATCCTATATGAAAAAGCAAAATTAAATAAGCAAATTCTCAAAAACAATCTGATCACTGCTTATAACATAATAATACTTCAAGATGGTTGACATTTACAAATCAATTTCCTTTAGAAAATTAACATAAAAACAATTCCTCAATATGAAATTTATACAGAAGCCTAGATAGAAATGATAAATTAATTTAGATTTAAAAATCTTACATATTTTGAAATGATGAACAATACTGATAGGAACAAATGAAATTATGTATTATATACCCGTTTCATAGAGAAAATTAGTGACTAGTATTCATAAAAGAGGACGAATTCAAAAACAAAGGGGAAATTTTAAAAAATTTCATAAGCGTCTAGCCTCTATGTCACATACTGGTTCACCATCAACATAAATTCTCCTATTTCGTAATTCATGATATACTAACATTTGCTCTTCGTCACAAATCAATGGATTACCTGTAAAAAAAAAAAAGCAAATTAATACATGATAAATGTGCATACCATTTAATTTTATACGGTAAGTATCATTTATTGATATACAATTTAATAATTCAATATCGCTTCTCTTAAGATGAAAACTGATTTCTCATTCTTGAGTATCAACAAATAGAATTTACAAATAAAGTTTTCAATCATGCATCTTTTTGTTTCTTACCGTATATATTTTTTATTTATGATTGAGAAAAATCGTGTAACACATAAACGTTTTCGTTTTCTATGAAATAGAGCTCACAATTAGACATGGATGAATATGTAAATAGAATTAAGCTGCACTTTTAGCAGTATAATCTTAAAAAATTGCAATAATATAATTTAAAACTGATGAATAATAATGCATACTTAGTAGTTTTCTTTAATACATACATTTTTCTTAAAGGAAAGCGTGAATGTTCACGTGAATTAATGTATAAGTGGTTATCAAAAAAATAGAAACATTTAAAATTTGTATTGAATTCTTAATTAGTATGGGGAAAGATCGCCTTTGACATGTAATAAAGCTTGGATTTGGCTAGGATCCGATTCATACAAGTGTTGAAAAGCGTTAGAGAAATACTTTATCATTCTTCATGAAAATATTGTGAAAATTCTGAACAAGATGCCAGTTATGGTAAATATCGTTGGTGAATACCAATTCCGTATTGAATGCTCTAAAATAAACAATGACTGTTCAATTATATTGAGATCGGGTGACCGTACATGTCTAAATAGATGTTTGCTTCATCCTCGCCTTCATCAAACCATGATTGTATAGTTCCAGCTGAATGGATAAATGATTTATTCTATATTCTTTAGGAAACAAAAGTTGCCTCATAAAATTTACCTGGTCACTAACATTTCTCTATACTTCTCTCCAATGATCTTTACTTTCAGGATTACGATTGGTCTAGCAGAGAGATACAACATGGCTGCCTATATCATTACAGATCCACATCCATGCTTAAAAGATAGAGGGAGATAATCATGATCATATGCTTGTACAAGTGTTCTCCAAATGAGCACTCATCTTGTTACAAGGAAAATTATGAAAGATGATTAATCAGATCATTTATTTACTTCTATTTATTAATCGACCAGATTTTGTGAGTGTAACACCTATTTAGGCAATATTTGGCATTAATCTCTATGACAAATGTCTTGGGAATTGCTGCTCTGCTGGAAATGCTTTACTTATGAATATACCTTCTAACTGTAACCATTGAGACTCAAAACTCCAGGTGCTGATTGAGCTGTGAGGCCACTTTTGTGCACTTGCTAGTTTTTTAGATATTACAATTCGCTTCAATGCCCGTCGATCTCTTTCACATCGTCTTTCCATTCACTATTTTGCTTTGCCGAGTTTGTCTTGCCGTGTTGTATATTTAATATCATGATTTTACACACCATACTTTTAAAAAAGACTGATATTTGTGATACTTCGGTCACATGTGCTTCAGCTAGGTGGGCTCTTAAACAATTTTGCCTTAATTAAATTCAGAGAAGTCCAACATTTTAGTTTTTGAAAAATTTCAAGACTTGGAAAACTTCATTCAACAATAATTACAGTTTTAATTAATCACAAACACTATAATTGAAACAAAATAAAATATAATATTTGTTTCAAATTTACTTAAGACTTATATCCTAAAATAAGTTTCACTCTATTCTCTTAAGCCATTCGCATTTGAACTCCGGCTGAAAACTCAGTGGACACACAGAATACGGATTTTATTTACATAAGCAATGAAATAAATTGAACAATTTATTTGTATTCAGATATAAAAGTTGCAATTTTTTTATATTAAGACTTAGAAAATTTATTTAAAGACTCATTATAAATTTCTTTTTAAGTAACTCGGAACAGTTTTAGGATAGTTTTTATTTTAAATGATTACATGTAAGATAAATATTATTATAAAATGTTAATAGAATTTTTCAAAAATATCAGTTTATTTCAAAAAGTTTTTAGTCTATATGATGATAATTCATTATTAATATTTCACATTTCAATTACTAAAATGAATATCATAAATGTTGTCAAATTCTAAAATTAACTTAAAGTAAAGAAATCCATAAATTATCCAAAGCGATTCAATAATTATTTTACAAAAATATGTATAAAAAATAAACAAAAAATATTTGTCTTGCAACATAAGATAATAGGTTTGCTCTCTCTCGAATGTGAGTGTGAATTATCTTGTTCACACATTCAAATCTCTCTTTTCAGGTTTTATTAACTACATAAATTAATAAAGCAAAGGATAAGTATAGAGATAAATAAAAGTATTCTAACTGTTTACAGTCTATTATCTGATTATTTGAAATTATTTACCAAAAGAATACAAACTTTGAAATACATGTTTAATTATGTTTTTAGAATAAGCCTGTTAAAGAAATTGTAAAATTTTAAAACTTATATAAAAATTCAATTTAGATAAATTATTTATATAACCTAATAAAAAATGTTCTTATTTATTAAAATCAGTACAATTACTTTAAAACAAGCATTTAATATAAATTTAAAATCACTTTAACTTTAAACAACAAACAATCTACAAATTGAAATATGTACTGATCATGAATTAATAACCTTTTTTTTTGCATTTTCAGAAAGTTTTACTCTTTAAGAATTCTTTCATAATTTCATTTTCCAAATGACTTTCGAATTTTCAAAATCATACGTCAGTTACATAAATGAAATAGACAGCACAATATATTTTGTGTGCTCATATTATTTATTCATATTTCTCATTAAATTAACCATGAATGTATTTACTAAAAATCGAAATAAAAATAGCTTTCATATAAAGGATATTTTATGAAGAAAAATCATTAAAATGTTTCCTTGAACTTGACGCAGGATTTCCGAATCATTTTTCCAGATTCTCTCCATATTCGTTATTTACCACATGTTCTAAAACATTTAAAGCACAGCATTGCAGATGGCTTGACCTTGATCTATTATTAGTAACAATAAGAAAACCATTATTAATCATATTCAAGGAGTCCTCTGCTGTGTAGAGTATCTGTTGCTAACTGGGCGAACAGCCAAGTTTCCGAGGGCTGTTTCACCAAGCACAATTTCCAGTTCCTTATTCAGATTAGTTTAAGTCTTTTTAGTACTAAGACTATTTCCAGTCACATTTGTATAATCTAACAAAAGCATAGAAATATGTTTCCCCTTTCATAGTAATTTTATTGCTTATTTGTCTTATGATTAAAAATCAATTTAAGCGTTTTTATAAAAATAGTGAAAACTTATCTATATCACATCATTAAGTTATGTAAAAACACTAATGATACTTTGCTTTGTTGTTCCTTTGTCCTTTTTTATCAGTATTTTTTTCCAGCTCAGACAATAACGTTTACCACGTTATACCATAAATTAAATTATTTACTTTATGTAATTCACTTTTAAACTTCAAATAATTTATCATAGCTTGACAGCAATATTGAGAATACTGATATTTATCTTTTCTCTCACTCATATATTTATATTCTATATTCACAGCAATTGTTCAATTGTCATCAATGGAGGTCGTAATAATTAACTGTAGTTGTAAACTCTGCATAGTATGCCTAACAGTTTCTAGGATTATTTTATTTGAGGATTGATTGTACGAGTATCATTCAAAACTAATTTCCTAGTGAAAGTACAATCGAATTAATCATGCACTATTTTGTAACGTATTGTTATACATATCTTTTAGTAATTACTCTGAAACACATGTGTAGCATGAATATATATAAAATGAAATACAGAACAAAATACATTTCATTGAGATTATTTACAACAAAATTAAGTTTTAAAGCTATCCATAGTATTTATGAAAAATTTGAGATGCATAAAGTCTATTAAATTACCATTCTGACATAAATTCAGCGGTTGATCAACTAGTTCGATGTGTTGTCATTACAACATAGATATTTTATTGTATTTGATATTAAAATTTTCAAAACAGATAGTTTAAAGTATTAGAATATTTTAGAGTTTTCTCAATTAGTTGTCTAAAACGCTTAGACGCTATTTTTCACGACACTATTTTCTGAATTTGTAGCAGTTGCTTTACGTAGTTTTTTTCTTATAACAAAAATATGAGCCGCATGAGTATATCAAATTATATAAATTTCTTAGATTATTTTGCTATGAAATTTCGTAATTTCCACAAAAAGTCTTCTCATCTGT
Source organism: Latrodectus geometricus (assembly GCA_026290005.1). Classification (NCBI taxonomy): domain Eukaryota; kingdom Metazoa; phylum Arthropoda; class Arachnida; order Araneae; family Theridiidae; genus Latrodectus; species Latrodectus geometricus. Next base: position 24,996 of record JAPDSC010144782.1, read on the forward strand.
GATTTTAACTAGTTGTAAAATTATTTTCAATTCATAAAAATGTATTTAAAATATTCAAAGAGGCATTAAATTGTCTGAAGTAATCAGAATTACATCGCGAAATAACTGAATATGTAACAATTAAAGATCGTCGTAAGAAATCTCTATCCACAAGTGTATATTACTTGTGTTGAAAGTGGAAAAAACGTTATATATATATATATATCTTTTAATCAGTATCATGGAAGTATCTATGAGAATATCTAAGTGTGGGAGTGTAGGATACGAAACGCTTTGTGATTACCAAGCTATTATTTTTTAGTAATACATTTGTGTAATTTTTTAGGTAATTGTTGATTTAATTCCTTAGAAATAAATTCTAATCAATAAATTCTGTGTATTATACTATCCTTCCAGCAATATGAGGAAAAAATCTCACATATAACGGTTGGTCTAAAAGAAACTTCCCCTATATATGAGTTCCTACGTACCACTCAACCAATCAAAATGTAAGCTTAAATTTAATTATTTGAATGTATAGGGTCCAGATTGTGATGATTTAAAACAATAAACTTCTCATAGTTATGGTTACAGTGACAAATTTCAATTTTTGGGGAGATTTGATGTGTGCATCTTAGATTTTCGATAACTCTAAAACCAGAAATCCATCAAAATGAGGTTGGGGGAATAAGGTGGCCACGGAACTGAAAAGGTACGCGTATCACCAATGCGCTGCTGCAGCACTTGTCGAACACTTCTGACGATATGCGAAAGAACACCATCTTGCATTCTTAAAATGCCATTAATGACATTTCGATGCTGCAATTTTGGAATTACGTAATTTTCTAACATTGCTTTATGAGCATATATGATAGGGCTCTTTTGCATACTATATTGGGTGTGACTTCTTCAAAGAAATAAGAACCCAGAGTGAATGTCTCTGCAAATTTGCCCCACACAGTAATGTATCTGTCGTATGAATGCAATGGTGCCACACTGTGAGGATTTTCTTACACCCAATGAACTCAATGAACTACTAGGATTTTACATTTCCAGTAAAAGTGAAATGTACCCATAATATCCATAGTGGTAACCTGCTATCTTCATCATATCTGATCAGGAAAAAATTCATAAAGTTGACACACTGTTGGTTGTCGCCAGGTGCCAACGTCTAGATGCGCTGGAATTGATTAAAAAACATTCGATTCAATACAGCTGGTTTTCTGTACATCCAAATTGCAGTAACGACTTCTCGCTGTATGCAATGAACTTGTAGTAATTGTATTATACACTTATGCAACAACTTTTCAGGAACACTGGGTAGTCCGGATCACGGTCTTCAAATATTGACACAATATTTGAAGTGTTCATCCTGTTATGTAATGTGCATTCCGTTTCTTCAAATTTCTTTACCAAATTACGTGCAATTTTTATGGAACATGGGCCTCATTTTAGCTTATGATTTCGATGATAAACTCGCTCTGCTTCAACAACATTTAACTACATTTTCTCCGTTCAGATAAAACAGCTTTATCAATTCACCTCGTTGTTTCCATGAAAGTATCATCTACTTCGCACGAAACGAAACGGATGAGCACGAAATTGAAGAAACAATCTTCCCACACTACTTATATGTCAAGCAGGGCCTTGCAAGAGTTTCTCTTATTGGCTATCTCAGTGAATTATGTAAAGTCATAAAATACCTTCCCTTTTATTGTAATTTCTTCTTTATGACAAGTTTTTTTTTTTTTTTTTTTTTTTTTTTTTTTTTGCAAATATCTGACACTGGCAATTTACGTCATACTTGTCTCGTTCCAACAACATTTAAAATTTTTCCATACTCTGATCAATTTGCGCATGAAAAAAGTGAGTGTTGCCATTCGAAAATTACGAAATTTTTTTCATTGCAACAATAACAGTGAGGGTTTTTTTAATTTTAAATCATCCCAATCTGGACCCCATACATTCAAATAACTATATTTAAACTTTCATTTCGATTATTTGAACGGTTCGGCCTCTATGGATTCATATATAGAGGAAATTGTTTTTAGACCACCCGGTGGTATATGTAACCTAAATAAAACCTAATATATATATATATATATATATATATATATATATATATATATATATATATGTAAAGAGTTCCAATGAAATGTTAGACACATTTAGAAGTTTAATAATTTATAAAATACTGAAAATATAAGAAAACTTATCACATTTTTACATTGAATAAATCATATTTTATTTATAATGGATATTAACATAAAAATTTATTTTCCCCATTTCAATATCATTTCTTTTGTAAATATTTGGTGCTATTAATTTTATTTTATTATAAACCCGTGTTATTAATTTCATTTTTCCTCATTTCATTTGTTGGTAATATCAATTGTGCGTGTTACTATTTATATCTTACCTCTTTTGTTTTAGCAAAGATTGCAATATAATGCAATATTTACTTCTGAGGTATTCGTTCAATGTTTATTCTGTGTAATAGTTTATTTGATCAGAAACAATACAAGAGGAAGCACTGACATTATGGTGATTTATCGAAATGAAGCCAATAACACAGAGACATAAGAAAAGACTATACCAGAATGATTCCTCATCGACAAACAGTATTTTGCGTTGTAAAATGAATAATCTGAAAACTGGAAGCATCTTATTTAAGATGAATTCAGGGAGTCCCAGCATAAGTGATATTGATATTTATGTTGATATTGAACATGTTAAAGAGACATTCCTGTATAGTCCTAGGAAATCTGTCAAATCAGCGGCAAAATAAATTAATATTCCTTTTTCAGTTGCCCTAAGAACAGTAAAAGACCTTTATGATTACAAAGTCCAAATCGTTCAATCTTTTGAACCAAAAAAATAGGTATAGGTGAATGAACTTTGAAACCGGCATGTTAAACAGGAAAAAATATAATGCTCAGTTTCTTAAACGCACAATGTTCTCTGTGAATATTTCTTCCATCATTCTGGAATAGAAAATTGTCACAATGAGCACAAATGAGACTCTGAAAAACCCCATGGATAGCGTAAACACCAAATGTTAATGTGTGGTATAAACTTATATATGACAACTTCATTGGCTCATTTTTTTTCTTTGGTTAAAAAGATACTCGTATGTGTTATTTATTTAGACATATTTCCATTTTTACTTTTACTTTCCCCACAACTAAATAGGCATACCTCTTTTCGCAACGTATTATACAGATAGTGAGGCAACTCATTGGAGTACCATTGTTCCTAGAAATTTAAATTACCATTTCCCAGAATGATGGATTAAAGATAGCCCAATTCTTTAGTTACTTATATTACTTGAAATAACGCCTCAGAACTTCTGGAAACTCGAAAAGAAATCGTTCATAGGAGGAAAGTGACAAATGTTGATGACTTAAAGACCACAATTTCAGCAACAAAAGTGTGGATGACAACATGCTTGTGCGTACTTGGCGGAAAGCACTTCTGACCACTTGATGTATTTTTTTGCCTATTAAATGTGATTTTTGTGTTGCTTAAAATTTAACTATGAAATTCTACATTATTTTTGTCCAAAATTTGATAATCTTCTGATTATTGTTTTCTACAACTATCTAAAATATCTATAATATTCATTTTATAACTAATATCATCTGAAGAAATTCTATCTCTTTAAGACATATTCTTTTATCATCCTACATCAAATAGCACACTTGTGCAATTTTTTACCGTTCATCTTAATTTAATTTTCACTGATTATTTTTTCATAACGTAAACACAATACCAGATAGTCATTGACCAACCAATTTATTCTGCAATTTTAGCACAAGATATCAGTTTCTCTCCATATAACAAATTCTACATCTTTTTTGCACGAGTCTAATCAGTTCTTGTTATTGGTGGAATTGTTTTAAATTATTTGCATAGTACAAAGGATTAATGATATTGAAAAAATATAATTATATTTAGTTAAATTATATGCCCCCTTCTGCAATTTTCATTCTAGCAAAATAGCAATTTTACAAATTAAAGCATATTGCAGTTTGGTTATTGTATTTGGTTGGTTCTCAGAATAGTAACTGTGTGATGATAAAATAGTACCTGGTGAGCTTTTATTACTTTACACTTCAATTTTCATGATAAATTATATTTGCTTTTTAAACTAAAAGAACGAAACACATTTTTGTAACATAATAATATATAAACTAATTCTTTTTATTTAGATTATATTCTTAATTTTCTTTCATTTCATATAAGAACTGAAAGATGATGAAGAATTGTATTTAAGAAGAAATTAGTATATTCCATAAATACACAAAATTGAGACTTTAAAATTTCAAAAATGTCCACGATTTTGGCGCTACTATATTTGGTTCCACTAATATAATTTATATTAAATTTTTAAAAAAAATGCTATCTGATTAAGTGAAAAACAGAGAACTTCTCGTAGAGCTAAATCATTAATTTGATACAGCTATTTATATGAAACTAAGTAGATATCTTATGCAACTTTCAAGAATATCTTTATCTTTAATTTTTTCGACTATATTATCTTATGATACTTGCTATGATTTGAAGACTAGCAGACATTTAAATTCTAACACATATAAGTCATTTTTATAAATCAATAATGATAAAACCTACCAAAGCTTTTAAGTAAGGTTTTCAATTAAATGCAGTATTTAATTGATAAATTTTGAATAAATTACATTTATATATTGTTATAAAATATAAATTCTTTTAAGTCATTAAAACTTGAAAATAATGAAATGGGAAATAAATGTACCAATTTACTTAAAATTAACTCTCTCTCAAATTCTACAATGGAATATCTTTATAAGTTTTAGAAATTATTCATTCATAGAAATGCGTCTTTAATCCTAACATAATAATCAGATGAAAAATATAAATTATTGCTTTTGTAAAATAAGTGTACGTAATTTCTTATTTAAAAAAATACGGATGGATTTTTAATGCAATTCTTTATTATTAATTTATCGAATGATGGGTCAAATACTTTTGGTAAAGTATTAACTAAGTGTACATTTCGACCTATTTTTTATTTAAATATTCACTGAATGTAAATAAATCAATTAACATTGAATTTTTATCTTCAAAGCACTATTTAATTTCTAAAATTCAATACTGAACTAAAATTAAATTTCATAAAGTATCACTCAATTTAAAGGCATGAAAGCTTCACGAATTGTGAAAACTACATTTATAGCGTTGAATCGATTTTTAGCGTTCTCTGTGTTACATAAAAATTAACTAATTTTCAATTTTATCCTTATATCTTTATACAAAAAATTTTTTATTTTTTCAAGATGAAAATGCAAGACATTTTTTAAGAAAATTTCTAGATGCACTATCAGAACACACACACAGAAAAAAAAAGAAAGAAAGAAAATGCATTAAAACTATTCCTCGTTTAAATGTTGGAATTGACAGGGAAGTTTTTCCTACAATTCAAACTTAAAGAATGAAGGATAATATTCTAAGAATTTCAACCACTAGAAAATCATAACTATTACTAGATTGAGAAATTTACTAAACTAAATAGAAGAAATTGAGCTACACTCTTTCTTCGATAACGTTAATCATAAAATAGGTAATCAAAACACATGTTTAGAATTTATTTTAGAAAATATTTGTCTTAATACAGTAATTGCATTTAAACATAAAACTTTTTCATTGCTTAAAACTTTAAAGTAGCATGGCTTTTTTTCTCATGGCAGACTATATCAAATTTTTTTTCTATATTTTATTATTTAATATAGAAACACGTTAATTTATACAATCTTGATATATATTATTAAGTGCTTATTCACCAGTATACTTTTCGTATTTATACTAGTGGAGATGGAGATTGTTTCTTCTCCCAACATGCATATATAAATATATATGTTTACAATTAAATATTTGCAATTAAATCTTTATTATAAAAATAATATCTTAGACAATATTTATTAATAAATGTTTTGTGATTAATGATAGTAGCTATAATTATATTAATTAATGCCAATTTAAATAATTTACAATAATTTTAATATTCTATACTTGACAATATGACTATTGAATATTTTATTGAATAAAAACAGAGATGACTACTAAATATTAAAATATTATATAAAGTTATATAAAAATATTCAGTTAAACTTCAAAATTTAAGTGTAAATATTAAAGGTAATCAAAAATATTTCGCCAAATTCCATTTTATCAGACACTGAGAAATTATCCAATCGTGTACCATAGTCTATATCATAATCTACCATTTCTTGAAAAATTTCAATATTTCCACATCACTCACTTTACAACCAGAACCAAATTTAAGCAAAAATTAAATGAAATAAAAGTTGATTTTTTGCAAAGAATGTTCAAGCATTTTCATTGCTAAAATCAACAAAATATGAATTAAAAAATTGATGATACATATAAGTTGTTATTATTTTCAACAGTTTTGGATCTAATCAAGTATTAATTCATTTATATTCCAACATGAAAGAAATGAGGCAAATTTCACACAGACGACTCGTAAAATCTGCTACCAGTATTTCTAAAAGATAAATATAAAACAAACTATTGAGCTACAGATTCCAGCCAAAATGAAGTAATGTATTATGAAATTATGTTCACGTTATACTTTTTTTTGGAAAGGTATTTTTTTTAAGTGAGTTATAGCAATTTTATCATTTTATTTAATTTTATGTGCATAGCATTTTTATTAGTTTTTATTTTATGAAAATTATTGTCATCTTTCGAAACTAGTTTCAATATAAACAGCTTTAAAGTACAAAATATTCCACTTGAAAATTATTGCATAGTTCACAATTATTTGAACTTTGCACTACTATTTTAATTACGCAAAACCTCTTAAAATAAAATAAATTGTCAAATATAATTATTTGACATATGATCCTCGAATTTGATTGTTTTAAATTTATACTCGAATGCTCAGAAACTAAAAGAAAAGCAAATTTTAATAAATTAATTAAATATTTTTGTTAAATTAGAATTTTTATAAGAAAAGATAAAATATATTCAAATAGAAATAAAATTTGAAAAACAAATTTTTATAAGTTGAAGCATTATACTTTTTGTGAGAATTGTAAGGCAAGCATTTTTTTATTATTAAAACAGAGTTTTTTTGTATTCAAATTTAATTTTAGAAATTTAGAAGAATAAATTAGTGAATAGTGGCACATAGTCCAATTATTTAACTCCCTAATCTTCAATTCAACTACCCTTGAGTTCGATTTTCACCTCCATTTTTGATGTTTACAATAATTCAAGTCTTTTCAAATTATAATTCTTAGTTCAATTAACAATCGTAAATAATAAATTTAGCTATATAATAAATTAAGCTATAAATAAAGCCAATTATATTTTGTACGTATATTCCTAATTAAAATTAAAAAATAAAGATTTCTTTTAGTAAAATAGAAGACGAAATATATGTAGAAATTTCTAATACAGGAAGGAAAGAATTCTTAAGTTTCTGTAATATTATTGTTTAAAAAATTATTTTAATTGAAAACTAGAAAATATCAATCCGCTTTATTGAGAATTTGACATATAAGATCGAAATGTCAAATATACTAAAATTTTAACATTTTCGTTTCGATCAAGCATATTTCTTCACTATTTTCGACTAATAAAATATTTTCTACATCAATTTATTCTAATTTTATTTTATATATAATTAGTATATAACATTTATAAATATATTCTATTTTTAATATATAAAAATAAAATCAGTTAATGAAAACATTCTTCAATTATATCATTTTCATGATTAAAATGAAATCAAAATGATAGTTAAAATAATTTCAAACAGAAACTTCCCTTCAATTACACTTCTAAAAAATTACAAAGTTCCACTTGAATTGACTTATAAATACAATAATTGTCAATAATCTAGTAAATATTTCAAATATTCTTAACATAAAAATAATTTAATAAATAAGATAAAAATTCATCTTACCTGAAACACCTATATATTCCATGTAATTAGAAACGGTGAAATCAATAGTTTTTAATATTCGCAGTTTATTAAAAGTTAAATCAACGCTTTCTAAGCATTCAAAATGTCTTAAAAATCGACCTAAATTTACAAGTTCATTTTTGGCGAAAAATATATTTTTCGTTGGCAAAGTGGTGCTTGAGAAATCAGAGTTCAAGTAAAGTAATTTATTTTCATTTATTTCCAACACTTTTAGCTTTGTTAAGGATTTCAATTCAGCGAAAGAAATGCTTTTCAAAAGATTTCGTGACAAATCGAGTGTTTCCAGATTGTGAAGTGGATGCAAAGCTCCATTTAACAATGTCAATTTATTTCCTGACAAATCCAAATGTTTCAATGAAGTAAGTCTGCTAAAATCACTAGTATTCAAATGATTTAATCGATTCAATGAAATATTTAAGCTCTTAAGCTGAACTAAATTGTCTAAAGCTGTTCCCATAGTATGTAATGAATTATATTGTAGTTCAAGATGTTCTAAGTTTTCCAATTGTCGGAAAGAAATTCCTAAATCACAGATCATGTTATTAGCTAAATTCAATGTTTTCAAGGAGTACAGGCCATCAAGTTCGCCTTCCAAATCTATTAGCCGGTTTCCATCTAATAACAGGTGCTCCAGTCGTGATAAGTTTCTGACGGATTTGTTTAGAGTCCGCAGATAGTTTCTAGACAATGACAATGTCACAAGTGAGACAGGAAAAGCACCTTTCTCGATGAATATAAGTCTGTTTTCTGAAAGTGAAAGGTACTGCAATTTTCTAGCGCTCCGAAGATGGTAACTGTATACCTGCGAGAGCCTGTTCCTCGGTAACTGCAACTTTATGAGTGACGACAGATGATTCAAGGACTCGGAAGGAAAAGTTATCAATTTCACGTTATGCAAGATGAGAATCATCAGAGACTGCAAGCCGGCAAATGCGTCTGCTGCAACCCACCTCAGGTTGGAATCTTTGATTTCCAACCGAGTTACATTTACTGAAACAAATGCTCTGGAAGGCAAACCTATAAAACGAGCATCTAAGATTTTCAAGAATGGGATGGGATCATCGCGAACCCATCCTCTCAAAGCAGCATGTATCGTCTTCAAGCTCCGAACTCCACCACACTGTACTGTGGGAATAATGGGAACGATAGTGCAAAGGCAAGGTCGTATGGCTTGGCTGGACGGGCAAGTGAAGTTTTCGTATGACGCTCGAGCCTCCACACTGAGCTGGACTTGTCCCTTGACCAAGATAATCGAGGCGAGAATGCACAATATATGCAGTTTCATTCTGTTATCGCTCTCAGACCTCTTGACACAGCATTAAAAATTATTAGTCGTAAGCGTGACATTTTAAGTGCTAATGAACATATTTCTCTCTGACCACATGGCGGTGCTGGAGGCGTGTGGGGGCAAAGTAGAAGTGATAAAAAAAGCGCTCTTTTCCCACGTGAGCGTTATTTCGCTCGTCAAGCAAAGCGAAATGAGAAAAATCGCTGCTCGTTTAGCTTGTGTTGAAGGCCTCCTCTCGATCATTTAATTATCTAGAAGAAAAAGAGTAAAGGAGCCGAACAAATTTTCTGGATACTATCCAAAAAATATATTAAGATTTATGTTTAAAGTATGAGTAATAACGCGAAAAGTGCTTTTAAAAAGAAAACTCCTCCGGAAGATGTAAAACAAAACACAAGCCTGAGTGATCTAAACGAAAAGTTTTCTTATCTGAATCATAACCAAGTTCGAATAAATTTCCATATAAATCTCAAGAGCCTCCAGGAAGCCTGATAACACATTTTGTCAAGTAAAATTAATCCATCGGAAGCAGCGGAAATCGTCCTATGTTTAATGTATCAAGGTAAGGATAATTTTTTATTGTTGAGATGATCGATGTAATTTAGTAATGTATACAAATATTTGAGAAGATTTTAAATATCGCATAATTTTGGCGATATAATTAAAAAGTCATGAATGAAAACATTAATTTTGACATAACTTTGCTTTTCTTGATTTCAATACTAAATTTCATTCGTTCACGTATAGCTCATTTAATAATGCATCTTTTATCATACTAAAAATTATACTCTTTAAGGATTTTTTTTATTCTTACTTTTGAAAGCATTCATATGGATATTCTTTTTATTTATATTTCTAATAAAAAAAATGTTTATATTTAAAATGGATTGACTAATTAAAATAAAATATATATATACGTTTAGAATTTTCACTATGCAAATATCATACACAGAAGATATATATATATCTTGTAAATTGAATAAAACTTTCTACTCGAAGGCATGCTAGCTGAATGCCTCTATGCTATCTTTATAAAAGGAAGATTTATATTATGTAACAGCTTTTAGATGATAGCGATACCGAAACACCACATTTTGATGACCCATGATATTTAATCGATGTTGTAATTTTAAACCGTCCTGCATACACTTTGAAAGATACCCGATTTAAATTGTTGCGACATAAAGTTTACAACTGATGTAAATGCTTTTAAACGGAAGTACAATAAGAAAACAAAAAAATAATATATTTTTTAAAATCTTTATAAAAGTAAATTATTTAAAATTTAATGGGTGTGAACTAAGGTATTTAATATAAATTTCCTGTTCACAATAATTGTTTTAAGAGAGATGTATACAAATTTCTTATTATTGTCATGACACTTATTATAAATTACCGCTAACCAAAACACTTTATATCAAAAGAAATTGACTTTCATTTAAAGTAATTAATTCATTTGAGTGCACTCTTTTCTCGTGCATTTTTATTTAAAACTGTTATTTTTCTCAGCATATATGTGATCTTGCTTTCAGACTTAGTAGAATTCTGTTCATCACAATAATTTTGATTAAAATTAATCAAATAAAATAATATAAAAAAAAAAGCGTCTCACATCTAAAGGCCCTTGTAAGGCATTTTAATATCCAACAGCATAAATTATCTTCTGGGAGGACTTTTCATAAACTAGCAGTATTCACATGTCACAATGGATGATCCATTTAAAACTTCCAAGAACAACTCCAATAGACGTGCATGCATAAAGCAAAAGCGCAAACTCTACCTTCCAATGTTTAGCAGTGGCTGGAATCGAACTCAAGACCTTATGCTCCAAAGAAGGCTGTCTTTTCACAACGAGATAATTTCAGTGAAGTTGTATAAATCTTAGAATTTTTAGGAAGTGTAAAATAACAGACCAGATAGATTTTCAGAAAGGCTAAATAATGAGAGCTTGATTATCTAGAGCAACAACATTGAAACATTCCAGTTGTTAGATATTTCTAGATTTATTATGTCTAAAATTATAATAGCAAGCAGTGCAGTAATAAAAATAAGTTAACAAATAATGGGAACATTTAGAATCTGTTAAAAGGGACCAATTGGTATTGAAGCGGGTTGTATTGCCTAAAAAGAAAACAAGCTGATCTCGTCGCATTATTTTCTGCTAGCCTAATCGTAACCCTTAAATGAAGAATTACCAGAAAGAAATTTAGAAAATTTTTAGAGAGCCAAATTCATTATTTAATGAAAATTTTGCTTTCTGCAGAAAATGGAATTTTCTAGGAAGATAATGATCTTATGCATGCAGTGATTTTTGTATAATCATTGTTTGAGGAATACGAAATTGAAATAAAACATCTGCCTTGGTTCTTATAATCCCCAAACTCAATATTCTGGTCTACCTTAGAGCAATCTGGAATGGATAGTCTCAATCGGTATCACTCCTGGAACTTATATCACGATGGAAAAAGAGATGTTTCCATGATAATCTTCTAAATATTATTCCTCCCTTGTATGATTCAATTCTCATGCAAATTCAAGCTTCATCTAATGCTAAGAAATAATTGAAGAAACAGGGCATCATACAATGGGTACCTACGCTTGTTGGCAATGAAAACGATATAGTAGATGCCTCTTGGCAGATTTATACAAAGAAAATTGTCTTGACATCGCAGATGCTGTACATAAGACCTTTGATCCTATTTGAATTTTTTTTCCTATTTATGATATGAAATTTTTCTAGGGAGATAATGATCTTATGCATGCAGTGATTTTTGTATAATCATTGTTTGAGGAATACGAAATTGAAATAAAACAAACACACCAACCATCTAATGCAAAAATTGACTTTTCATATATAGAAAAATTTATATACTATTGATATTGGATCCGAATCCAAGGCCTTCTACTCAGAAGAATCCGATCCTACCACTAATATCTTTACTAGAAAAGCCCAATCAGAAAAAAATAGCTCTGCATGATGATGAGGAAGAACATATTGTAAAGATAAACATTTTTCACAAAATAGATCAGTGTCTTTATTATACGAAAATAAGGAAATAAAAGTTTGACATTTCCTTGTCTGGAAGAACTAATGTTTAATTAATTTGATTTTAATCAATGTGATTGAAATAAATTACCTTTATTCTAAAGTAATCTATTCCGAATATAAATTTTTAGATACGTTACTTTTTTCTGGACCTTTCAGTTATTCTAGGTCAAATTTATTAAATTACTGAACTTTTCAATGGATTTAAAATGTAAATAAATTTAATTGAACTTTCATGTAAAAAAATAGAATTTAAAATGTTGTTGAGTCCAATTTGATATTGGATCCCAAAAATTTAACGCTTTTTCTAAATAGAAAATTGAACTTTTATTATTATTATTATGAAACATTGTATTTCTATTATCAATTTCTAATTCTAGTTCCATATCTTTTTTAGTTCAGTGCGATAGTTACTGAATAAAAGGAAAGTCTGGTATATTTAGCGTATCAATTTTTTAATATTTTCCAGTCTCAAAATTTAATACTTAAAATTGCAATAAAAAAATTTATTATCATAATTTTCATTTACAGAAATGAGAATACAAAAAGAAATTTTCCAATTTAATTTTCCTTAATTTTTAAAAACCTAATAATAAAATAATTCATGAATTTGATACAGTCTTCTTATTCAGAATGTTTTATTTACAAATTGATCTATTTATATAGCTTAATATTTCGTTACAAATAAGTTTTTAGCTGGCCTCTCATCTGTATGTAATCATACGTATTTTCACAGTGATTTTATTTTTATGTTATTTTATTTATTTATTTTTTATTTATTTATTATTTTTTTTCAAACAGTTTAAAACAAAACTTGTTTTTATCCCATTTCCTTCACAGGAAAAATTTATTCATATTTTTGTAATGAAGAAAAAAAGTTGATAACAACAATTATCTTAAGAGATTTTTCAAGTTGGAAATATTTATTGCCTAATAGAGCAGGAGAATCAGCTAATAGTTAAATACAACGAATTCTGAGAAAAGAATTCAATGACTGCACAAAGATTAATTATCCTATGTGTTTCAAATTCCAGATTATATTTAATGAAAAACTTTTGATGTAAACTAGAAAAACATGCTTAGCTTAGATTCCATGAAAAAAAAAATTTCATTTATGTGGAAAAAAATCATAAAAATTAAATTTTTGTGGCAAAGTATATGGAGCTCGTAAATATAACCATTACTGCCCGGTAAGTTTCTCAAAGTAGAAGTGCCTACCATACATTCATCTCCATACAAATAGATTTTGATAGCATTTAGTTTGATTTAATTGAAATTTTCGGGAACTTTTTTCTTTCTGGTCTTAACTAAACTCTGTATATCAAGAGAAAATATTGCTATTGTTACATTTCAATCTCTTATCAAATAATCTAATCGAATGAAAATCCTTAAAGAATTTCTTTGCGTTTCTGATTATGTTTTGGATGCCTACGTATTTAATGTAAAAAGTGAGCAAAACAAAGGTTGATTATTTCAAAATGAGATTATATTAAAATCAATATGAAATTATATGAAGTTATTACTATAAATTGATTTATTATTACAAATTAATTGTGAGTAATTTCATATATCCCTTCTCACTGGCCTAGTGATAGGACGCAACTCTTCTGATATTACTCCCATTTAATAATTGGAAAACGGCTTAAAAATATGGTTTTAAATTTTCAATACATAAAATGAATAAAATAATTACTGTAAAATTAAAAAATTATAATGTGAACATCAGAAAATGAAACAGCATGTTTCAATAAAAAATAAATATAAGAAATTCCAAACTGAACATCCGGAGAAGAAATATACTTATGAACTTTGCAAATGTTAAACTTATTTTGTTATTAAGAAAGATCAAAATAACCAAAAAATGTTGGAAAATGAATTATTCTATATGAATTAAATTCAAAAAGAAATATTCAATAAATAAAATAATTAATAAAAAAAGGTTTAATTCAACTGTTTTTACATAGAGATATTGATAATAGGAACAGATGGTTTGACGTTGACACAGTCAAGAATTTGTTTAAAGATTTTATTAAATTAGGTTATTTTACTTCGTGATTTAAAGTCTAAAAGTTATTTTTCGGTTCTGAACAGTATTTTTAAAATTGTGTTATTTTGAAGAACATTTTTATAGAAAGATAAAGAGAATATATAATTTATACTTTCAGTCATTTCCTTAATATCAACATTAACAAATGGATAAAATAATTGGTTATAGTCTAAAGAATTATTTAAAATATTTCTCAAATTTGGAATGAAATTTTATTATTTTATCATCAAATTTTCCTCTCTGTTGAGTGTACCTCCGTTCTTAAACAATTCGTCAGAAATATTTTTTAAATTTTTTAGTTCATTAACTGGGAAGATATTACTTTAATTTGTTTTTGAAAGTTTAAATACATCGAATGATTCTACTATATTGTTTGCTTTTTCATTGCAATTATAAATTTAATTCATTAAGGTGGCTTGTTATATCAACAACAAAAGTTAAATCCTTTAACCAAATATCATCATCAATAAGTTTAACATAAGCTTCATCTTTTTTAATTTTATAAAATCTTTTACCTCTTATATCAGATTTCTGAATCTTTGTAAAAATATACTTCGACTTAATCAACGAACGTCTTTTATAAAACAATTCCCAGAGGTGATCAAATTTTTTTTCTCTATAATGGCAGTGAATAATGTTAGGCCTTATTATTTTCTCTTGTAAATATTTTAGATTAATTTTTTATATAAAAATCTGTTAAATATTGAATTTAAATATAATATCTCTAAGCATTTTAGCTAGGATAATTTTCAGTGACTGTAATTGCATTTATTATGTTTTCTCGTGCAGTAAAGAATAGACATTTTCTAAAAAAGATGGAAAATTTTCAAATGCTTGCTAGTTTTTAAGAAGAATCAATTTTCCTCATCCATAATTAGGTTGAAATCTCACTTTTTTTAAATTTAGCTTGAATAAAAAAGTTATCAAATTGAAATATGAAACAACGAAATTTGAAGTAGGAATCAAATGACTCAAATCGGCTTTAATTTTAGAAAATTTTGGAAGCCCTTTTAATCTGGAATTCATTAAAGAAATCTTTTTTACGCACTCAAAAAAAATTTTTAACATGATAATTTTTTTTCAAGAATGACTGACTGCGATAACTCATATGAATCAGTATTCCGCTTATGTTAACAATTATTATAAAATATATCGTATTTCTTTTTGATAAAGAATTCGGTAGTTGCTTATGATGTCATTAGATTACATAAAAGCGTAAATGCTTACGTTAAAAAAGTTAGATAGTAAGCATACTTGAGTTAATATAATTCTCGAATTTATTTAATATAATTTTTATTTTCATTAGTTTTATTATATTATGAATTTATTTATTAATTTTAGTTTATATAATTTGCAGATTTTTGTATTATGTATAATATGAGGTTCATCAGTAAAACTGTTGAGAATTCAATTGATTTTTGTAACTGAATTAATTTAAATGGAAATGTTAAATTTTTATAGTGATATTTAACTTCCTAAGCAATAATCATATTTTTCCTACCCAGTGAGCTTTTTCTCGATGTAAAAATATTTTGTTTCAATAACGATATTCTTTTTTTTTTTTTTTTTTTTTTTTTTTTTTGACAAATATCATTAATTCGAAAGACAAGTGATCTTTTGTAGAAAACTGTACAATATTAACATGAAAGATAAAACCGTAAAAACTAAATTCGAGATTATTCAATGACCCCTTGTTTCTTTCTTTTAATACATTTTTTTTTTAACTTAACGTGAGTACCTTTTTAGAAATTATTAATATATATAAATGTTTAGATTTTGCTCATTTTGTAATATTTTGTTTTGCTTTTGTTGAAGTATTTTCAATAATAATTTGATTAGCGCTTAGTTATATTTTATTACTTTTTATATTAAATAAAAACGTGTATTGTGTGTGTGTGTGTATTACTATATATATATATATATATATATATGTGAGCATGTTAAATATTATGAACATATATATAAGAACATATTTTTATGCACAACAAACTAATGCAGTGATTCTCAACCTGTGGGGCGCGCCCCTCTAGGGGGCGCGAGCATATCCAAGAGAAAATGTTAATAGACTCTCTGAGTTCTTTTTCTATATTTTGTCTTCAAAGAAGCCACCTCAGAAAATACAGTTTCTCAAAGGTAAAATGTTGAAAATGGTAGTAGAATGCGAAATGCCCTTGTTTTTAGTGCAGAAAACTCGTCATCCACTCCTGCCCAAAATTCAAAGAGTGATTTATTACTAAATTGTCTTTTATTTAGTATTTTGAAATGGATCCCTCACCCATTTGTAACTTGATATCAGTTTGTCGTCAGCAAGAAAGTACTTTTTAAAATTCTTTGCTAGTATTGCTAAATGATTTCCAATGGTTACAAAAACAACTTTTACATGTTGTTCTTCAGCCTTGTAAGTTTTAATACAATCATTCAAATTTGCAAACATTGTTAAGTTTTCTTGCTTTAAATTTCTGCTCCACAATTCCAATTTCCTACAAAAAGCATTAACTTTATCACTCGTATCCAATAAATGTGTATTTGCTCCTTGCAGTTGAAGATTCAAGTTATTTAATTTCTCGAATATGTCGACCATGTAGCTCAATTTCAACACAAATAAACTATCGTGAAAATTCTCAGCTTCCGGTCTGTTTTCCTCTTCTAGGAAAGCGGCGATTTCTTCTCTTAATTCATAAACACGTTGCAAAAATTTCCCTCGTGATAACCATCTTGCCTCGCAATAAAATAGTAACGCTGAATGTACTGCACCCATGTTTTTACAAAGTGCGGAAAAGATTTTTGATTTCAGGGGTCTCATTTTTATATAATTTACTACGGTTACAACCGTAGTTAACACAATATTCAAACCAGGACTAATTTCTTTGGAAGCCAAAGCTTCTTTGTGGATCATTCAATGTGTCCAGACGCACTGTGGCGATTTTTGTTTCACAAGTGCTTGAATACTTTGCAATCTTCCTGACATAGAACGAACACCATCCGTGCATATTACGACGCAATTTTTCTATTCTATGTTTGCTTCGTTCATAAAATCATTTAAGATAGCAAATAAAGCGAGTGTTGTTGCTTTGAGTTCTATTGGTTTGTAGAAAAGTAATTCTTCTACTACTGAGGAATCCTCACAAAATATAACATTGGCAATGAAATGAGCATCTTTATTACTATCTGTTGCCTCATCGAGTTTTATTGAAAACAATTTGTAACTCAACTTCGACAAAAGCTGAGACTTTACATCTTCAGCTATATCAGCAATTCGACGGGCAACAGTATCATTTGAAAGAGGTATAAATTGCATTTGTTTTGCAAAATTATCTCCAAACATAATTTCTACAATATCAATCGCGGCTGGCAAAATAAGCTCTTCACCAATGGTGTGAGGATTTTACATCTGGCTATTTTATAAGAAACTTTGTAAGAGGCAATTAAAGCTTTTTCATTCACAGACAAAGTTTTTTTAAACAATGATTTTTGCTTTTCGTATGATTTTAATTTTAATTCGAAGAATTCTCTGGGTTTGTTTACGTACTCATTATGAAGCATTTCCAATTGTCGTTTAAGTTTATTAGGTTTCATGCTGTCTGTCGCCAACATTTTTGAGCAAATGATACACAGGGGCCTTTCTTCTTCATTTACTTCAGTACTAGTGAACCCAAAATTTAAGTATTCTTGAGAATATTTTCTTGATTTTATTTTCGGAACCACGCTCGTCTGTGTCCTTGTTGATGTTTGTCTATCGTCTAATGCTCGCTTACGCCCGCTTTAAAATTTATCCATGATTCTGCATTAGTCTGCTGCCGTGAATATTTAATACGGTGAATTGCAATTACACGAAAATATATATAATATACACATTCAGAATAGATTCAATAGCGGTAGAAGGATCGACTCGAAGGAGATTGTCTGGAATTGAAATTGGCGTCATAGAACTTTCTCCTTCTCCCTATGAGAAAACATTTGTTCACATCTGCGCACGCTCCTAGCTTAATTTCTTTGCTGACCAGACAAATTACAGACAAATCGAAACTTCTCGCGAAACCGTGAGAATGCCAGACATGGCGGGACGCAAGAGCAATAAAAAAGCATAGGATTCTTGTTTTTTCAATGCTGAGGATCAGTGTTGCAAAATGTCAATAAATTTAGGTATTATTGGTAATTGGTAAAGTTTAAAATTAAGGTTGTAGTGTAGGTTTAGCTCCAAAATACTCAAAATACATTATTATTGTATATATTTTATTGTATGCGGTGGGGAGGGGGGGCGCGATGAAAATTATGATAGAAAATTGGGCCGTGAATACTAAAAGGTTGAGAAACACTGAACTAATGAACTCTTCATTCAGAGTACCAAAAATATCGAAGTTAAATAGGAAAATCCATTAGTGAATTAAGTTTAAATTTATCTAAAGAAAACATGTTCTATATTTAAATATTATACATTCTGATCATTTTGGTATTGCATAATGAATAGAATCACGCTATTGTAAGGCATTTTTATATCCACCGTGTAAACTACATTCCGGAAAACGTTTGCATTGATAGTGGGCAGTATTCATTCGCTACAAGGGAGGAAACCCAGAAAACTCCCAGACTATCATTTACACAGATATGTTTGTAAAAAAATGCAATATACATCTCTATTGCTCAATATGATAAAATATTTAAATGAAACAAAATATCAACTTAAAATTTTATTATTTAAAAGTTTCTATTTGGTTTATTATTATTATAAAATATAAAATCCAATTTATTAAAATTTACATACACAGCTGTACAAGATTAATAAGCAGCACAAAATACGGCAAAGGATACTTTCTTTTTTGCAATATTTATTTCAGTTTTTTTTTTTTTTTTTTTTTTTTTTTAAACAAGTATATTTTATACTTATACAAATTAAATTATAAGATTTTGCGCGTTTATAATTCATTTAACTTAAATATAATTTCTAATGAATATTGAATATAATAAACTCTGTAATAATACAGTAAGAACAGTAATTATTCGATACTTTGTGTGCGACTTTTATAGAGCCAATTATATTTTTTGCAAAAGGCATGGCACTTTTTGAATACTTTTGGCGTCAAAGAAATATTACCTAGATCCGCGGTCACCAGACTTTTTGACTTCATGGACTATAAAATTCATAATTTAAATTCGCAAACCACTGATAGTATTTAAGTGTTAAATATATATTCATAAAAAAAAAGAGTTGCCTTAGAGAAAACATAAAATGTATCTAGTTAATAAAATGAAACTGTTAATAGAAACCAAATTATGAAAACTTAATTAATAAATCATAATAAAATAAACAAAACTGTAAAAACAAAACAATTAAAATATGCGTTAAGTATATCAAACTTTTACCCCATTATATATTTCTATGATAGATATTCCTACTTACTTGAAATAAGGTTACGGATATTTGTATCAAATGTTATAAGCTAAAAGACGTAGAATTGCATTTATTTCATGCTGAGATCGATACTGTGTTTTGATGACTGTGACCGATGAAAAAGCCTTTTCACATAAGAGAATTTAATCAGAATTTTCATCGCCTGTTCACTAAGAAAAGGTAAGTACTTTTTTTAAGGTATTTACTTATTAGAATGAATGAAATTTAAATTTAAGAGTTTCGTCGGGCAATCGGTGGATGAGGTTTTATTTTAGATCTATGCTTAAATTATTATCCTGAATTTTCGGTGCAAACGGATCTATTATCCATATATTACTATGTCCGAGATCTTCATTCTTTCGGTAATGACGACCAAAAGATTGTGTAAGTGATTCCAAGTGCTTTTTAACAAGGGTTACTATTTACTGGTTAACATCACTTTCCTTCAAGCATTCATCAAAATTAGAAAGCATTTGCAGATCGTTTTCAACCAACCGCGTTTGCCATAGTAACATTTCCGTAAGACCGCCGTTAAATGTTTCAACTAATGTACACATGCGACATACAGGAGAGTGAAACATTAGAAGAGATTAAACATGTACCTAAAACAATGCAGTACAGCAATACGACTTATTTAAATTATCCTATGAAGTAGCATTTTTATAAATTTTCACATTGAGCTTCAGAAAAGAATTGAATTATGCTTCAATACATCTTAAAACATAACGTAATAAGTAAGTATATTTCACATTTTTCTGAGGACCCTACTTTAGAGACCGTTAGCCAAGATGGTGTAATTGTAACGTAATAAATTCTTTTCTTAAAAATCTTACGCATCTGTGTGTATGTGAGAATAATGAGTTTAAACCTAATAAATGAAAATCTTAAATACATATTTTTGAAGTATTAAGATTTTAAAAAGGAAAACATAAAAGCATTGATTTCCTAAATGTGTGCTAACACAAATAAGGAACACTGTAAAGGATATGTCGACAAGATTTTAAACAGTAACTTTAAACAATTACTATAGAATAAAAAAAAAAAAAAAGAATTATTTAAATTAATAAAAAAGAACAATCTGGAATTTAAGTATCCAAAAGGTCAAAAATTTATAGAACACATAAAAAAATATATATATATTCAAACGAGTTATATTCCCAAAATTCTTAATAAAATCCGAAAATGGAATAAAATGTTCTAAATTTCCTCGCGGTGACGTAAATACTAGGGTTGCCAAAATAGAATCTTCTTCATAATTCTTATTATTCTTGATCTAAATGACGTAGGGTAAACAAGGATATCCGCCAAAAAAATCATCAAATTAAAAAATTCACATGAATAACAGCAGCTGCGCCATTTTTTTTCTGTTCATCAAACCCTCATGTAATAAAAAAAATTTTCAAAACTATAATTCTACAATAAAATATAAAAATTTCTGCTATTTTTAAGAAATAAAATTAAGATGAAAATTCTATCAGAAAATTTTGGAATTCTCAATAAAAAATGTAATTCTGTACAGAACACTAGATTTACGTTCCTGGGTTTTGATTTCCAGCAGTTTATACCTATTTTTTCGGTCTCTTCAATTTCCTTATGTTTATAAAGTTAAATTATCGCCAAATTTACACTTTCGAAATTAAATTTTTCTAGTCATTAACATACTTAATCTAGCACAGATTTATGAACGCCATTTTTTTCACATATTTTTGGGTGAAAATGCGCTTTAGGTCCCCTACTTGGCGCGTTTTCAAAAACGCTGTTGCCATAACGAAAATGGAATACGGTTCTTAGCAATTTTCACTATTGCTATGGCAATAAAAACAAAAACAATGTTGTTTTTTTTTTTTTTTTTTTTTTTTTTTTTAAGAATTGTGTAACAAAAAGTATACTGAAATATTAATAAAAATTATGATATTCTATAAAATGAATCAATAAAAATACACTAAAACAAATAAATTTCCGCATACCTGAGAACTCTACAAAACCAAACAAATCCATCTCTTTTATCATTCTTCATCTTCAAATTCATTTGCGATCCACATTTTGGGCATTTATACATAGATGTAATCATTCCCTCTTTCATACATCATTCTAACACCGTTTTCTTACCCATGACTGGCAGAATGCTGAAATAGCCAGCTGAATATTCATTATTCGCATTTAAAACTTCTGCATGAACTAATTTCATAGTGAAATCAAGGATTTAATAAAATATAAGCAAAAAAAAAAAAACACCAAAAATTAAGCTACTCATAAGTAGATGAAAGATCAAATAAAAAGCACTTCTTATCTCCAGGACAAATCCAATGTTAATAAAATCGTAGAACAAAATTATATTTTTATTGATATTTCAAACGATATTAAAAATTTCAAATGATAATATTTATTCGATATTAAAATTATGCCGCTATTTCAAACTGAAACTAATTAGCAACCAATGAAAATGATCGATTTCTCAAACTGAAACTAATTAGCGATCAATGAAAACGCAAAAACAAAAAATTAATTAATGAGCATGTGCGAAAAAGGGCTTCAAATTATTTCCAACTAGCTGTACCCGCCCGGCGTTGCCCGTGCATTTAGAAAAGGCAGATAAGTGAATAGCGCAGGAATAGTAGTGTAGGACATGTAGACAGTCTCTCTCTCTCCCCCCCCCCTACACACAACATTCCCCGTCGATAAAAAGGAACAATATATCCTAACCATGAGCCATCTGTTAAAAAATTAGTTTAAATGAGAACAGACCTCATATTAGCACATGCT
This sequence comes from Latrodectus geometricus, assembly GCA_026290005.1. NCBI lineage: Eukaryota > Metazoa > Arthropoda > Arachnida > Araneae > Theridiidae > Latrodectus > Latrodectus geometricus. Next base: position 47,501 of record JAPDSC010144782.1, read on the forward strand.
AGGAAACCGTAGTCATGTGGTTATAATCATTGGTCTGAAGTTTAAAGAAAAGTAAAACATAAAAAATTCAAAATCAAAGATAGGAAAGAGTTGAAAGGGAAAGATAGAGAGTACAGTACAGAAAAAATAAAAAGTAACGAAAACATGGATGAAATAAAACATCCTGCTTACAGGAAATTTGGAGTTGAGAACCAATTAAATTTTTAATTTAAGTGTAAGTTAAACTTAGATGACAATGAATTAGAAGAGGAGAGTGTTTGTGTATGTTTGTGGAGCTCGGTCTGGGGTCGCAAGGGACCCTTACCGATTAATGTCTGTTGGTACTGTAGCACTGGGAAGCAGCACCATTCGGATTATTGCTCATGCTCTCAAGAGAGCACTAAACAATAACATCATCATTTAAAGCATGACAGTCAGAGTTAGTTTGGGAGAGTGGCAATAATTTTTCTTTAGATTGTCCTTTTCGTTAGAGAGCCTCGGGATAAACTATATTTAATGTTCTTCCATTCGGAGCTAAGATGTGTAGATTATCGACATTACCAACTCTTGAACAACCCACGTACAGTTGACCATGGGAGAAACACGGCTTACGGAGGTCGAGCCCTACAACTTTGAGAGATTGTCCTTTTCCCTTATTAATGCTCATCGCGAAACTCAAACGAACAGGGAATTGTAGACGCTTAAACTGAAACGGGAGATCGGAAGGGATTATAGGAATTCTTGAAATAAACACATCTTCGCCAGCAGCATGTCCGGTCATGATGGTGGCTTCTATAATATTTGGCATCAGTTTCTTGATAGAAAGTCTTGTTCCATTGCAAAGTGCAGGCGGATCCAGATTCCTGAGGAGAATTATCGGTGCTCCAACCTTCAAGTCCAATATGTGGGAGGGTACTCCAGGTGGCTCTAATTTGTTGAGAAACTCTGTCGTATAGTTGACAGCCTCGTCAATATTGCATGTCGTGTCTATAGATTTGTAAATATGAAGAGTTCCGGGTAAGTTCTGTAAAAGTTGCTTGTTGATAACACTGACGGCTTCGTTTGTTGGGGCAAGAATTGCTCTTTCGCACAGCCATGCGTGATCAGTGAAGTGGTGAATCACATTCGGAAACACAGCCTCTTTCAGTTCTTCTTCAGTAGTCACAATCCTTCCAATGCCTTGCATCGCTACATATCCATCTTCATTTTCTGAAGTAAGGGTTCCATTTCCTAGTTTCAGTAGATTATCTGCAAACTGCTGGGCAGAGGGATCACCGTTGAGATGAACTCGCATGTTAGTCGATAATCCAAGTGTTTGAATGCCATTCCAGATGTAAGAATATTTTATGCAGGCCTGCATTTCATCTGCCCTCGTTCCACGTGGAATAACTGGTAGCGTCTGTCGAAAATCGCCTGCCAAAACCATTACGAAGCCTCCCATTCTGTCATTGTTCCATCTGAGGTCTTTCATGGTGACATCTAATGCTTCGAATGCGGCTTTGTGGGACATGGTACACTCGTCCCAAACGATGAGCTTGCAATCCTGTAGAACCTTTGCCTTTCCTGAATTCCTTGGGATGTTACACGTTGGAGTCTCTGTGCTTGTCAGATTTAAAGGCAACTTGAACGCCGAGTGAGCAGTCCTACCACCTGTCAAGAGTGTAGCAGCAATGCCGGATGAAGCGACAGCCAGGGCAATCTCATTTCTGTGCCGCACCTTTGCCAAAATAAGGTTGATAAGAAACGTCTTCCCGGTTCCGCCTGGAGCATCCAAAAAGAATATACCCCCTTGCCTATCAAAAACTGCTCTAGTAATCTTGTCAAAGGCTTCTTTTTGGTCTTGGACCAATTTAGGCTCATTCTCCTGTATATAAGCTGCGAGCACATCCATGTTATAACTTCGTTCTCTAATTACTTCACTGGAGATGGCAGAATCGCTGTTTCTGTTAGGTTGGGGAAGTCCAAAGCTTTTCAGGTTCAATCCTCCTAGAGATATTATCTTGTTCTCAATGTAGATTAGGGCTCTGTTAAAGATGTCGTCATTGTAGTCCAGGTCCATATTCTGCTGCTGGATCCTTGCTTGATGCAGTATGTCTTCAGACAGGTTCTCCCTGTGGTTCATCCATAACTGTTCAGGGCCCGACATGGAGCACGTTTGAAGCATTACAGCAAACAGATTACGCATCATCTTGGGTGATCGAGATGCAGCTGCTTCTTCTAACGCCGTGTTCCAGTGTTCGTCATTCTCCAGAAGTCCTTGAAGTTGGCAGGACTCTTTGAAAGTGTTGCAGACTCTTCCTTGAACGGTTCTCAAATCCGTGAATGATGTTGGGCCTCTAACTTCATGTAGTAATAGGCGAAGGTGGAAGCATTCGGAGTTGTTGGGATGGACGGTGTAGACACGTCCAAGGGCATCAGTAGACCTGATTCCTGTTTCTTCTGGAACAATTTGTCCTTGTTTACGGCGGTTCCAACTCTTGTTCATGCTGTTCCATGTGTAGTACTTTGGAATTTGGTTGTAAAGTAAATTGCGAGCAAAGTTATCTTGGGTGCACAGCTTGAAGAAAGATGTGAGCGTTGTTTCCTGGGGTGCCTGGACCCGTTCAGCAGCATTTTCTTCAGTGAAGTACACTCTCTGGCCATTTTCAAGGTGGACGCTTAGATGAACGACTGTGGGATGACGTTCGTGGATTGGAAAGTTGAGTATTCTCCACACTGCTTCATTGCTGCTAATGTATCTTCCCATCTCATATTGATGAATTTCATTCAGTTCATTGGCTCCACTGGTGACATCAAATACAGCCATGTCGGATCCTTTATTGACATACTTGCATACATACTTTATGGACTTGACAGAATTGCAGTACTCAACGTTGATATGTGCGTTAAAAATTTTGGATAGTAGTGGACAGTAAGGAACGATCCAGGCATTGTCCACCGAAACTTCTGATCCTCGTAGATTGATGCTTGCTGTAAAACCTCCATCTGCAGGGCTTCTACGACGATACAGTGGATATCCGTCTTGTCCCGTCTGCGTCTCTTTCAAGAACTGGCGAGGGTATCGCTTCGTGCAGACTCCATCCTTCATACAAACAGAGCGGGGATTTATGCGTCCGCAGGGGCCATGCACCATTTGTTTCGTGACCGTGGTAAAGAGGTCTGGGTCTTCTTCTGGATCCGGGATTTCTGCGCTGATGAAATCATCGACCCTATGGACGTGCAAGGTGTCTTTCAGCCAAACCAGAATGTGGGCGTGAGGAAGTCCTCTCTTCTGCCACTCTATCGTGTACATGTAACATCGAGTATCACCAAAAATCTTCGCCTTTGTGATAAGACTGATGAGTGCCTTTTGCTTGAGATGAAAGACTCTTGCCAACAAATCATGGCGATCCTGGGGCTTTTGTCCATCGAAAAGTTCTTCTTGTATCTCTTTCCAGTTGGGGTTGCAGGTGAAGGTGATGAAAAGGTCCGGTCTACCGTAGTTTCGCACATAGGTCATCGCATCTTGGGTCCTTTCGTGCATGTACCTGGGCCCCCCTGTAAAGCTGGACGGTAAAATAACTAACTGTCCCATGTCAGCAACATTTCCATCATTCATAACGGCATCCCTCAAATGGGCATATTGTTCCACTCTCAACGTCTTCTGGTTCAATCGAATGTATCGCAGCCTTTCGGATTCAATCTTGGCATACATGTCCACAATAAACTGATGAAACAGGTCTTTGCTTCGCAGTAAAATGTTGAATGTTGAGGAGCGCATCATGATCCTGTAAGCGTAAAAGTCCATTGCAGAAATCTTCTTTGTTTGTGGCATTCCCGTAGTTGGATTTGTTTGGCGCAAATCAAAATGATAACCATCTTCCCCCTGCCAAAAGAGAAGTGGGTACTGTAGTGCATCGTAAGACCTGTGGGTATCGGCAATTCTTCTGATGGTGCCACTCCTTTCTTCTAAAACTATGTCTCTTGCCCCATGCTGTTCTCCAACCATTATTACAGCCACTTCTGATGATGTCGGAGCGTTGAACCGCCTTTCATGCTCACCGCGTGGGGTTTTGTCGGCTAAAATAAGGAGTTTTAATTTAGGACTGATCTTTTCCATGGCCGATTTGAAGCTTTGGACGTAGGAGTTTTCATGATGAAGCATATATTGCAACTGAAGTACTATGTCCTCTCTGGTTTCTGGAACATTCCTACAACGTTTCTGCGCCTGTTCTGTTCTGTTGGCAACGAAATAAACTTGCATAAATTTGGGCTCTTCATTTGGTAGGGGATGTAGACTGCCAATGCGATGATAAACTTGACCCTGAACTTTAAATGTTGGCATGTATCCAGGCTCTCTAATTTCTTTTGTTGTGCCGAAAGAGGTCATTTGGAAACAGGAATTGTAGCGTCTGATATTAGCTTGGAAGTGTTTGTCCTGTGAAGACTGGCCAATGAGGAAAGTGCGTAGGGGCTCAGGAGGATCTATTAACGGTGATAATCGAACTTTTCCTCCACTGCAGCACATACCTGGGGCTTCACCTTTCCATTTCTTCGCCTCACAGTGTTGGCAAGTTTGCGACATTGAGCCGATGAGACACGAAGGATGAGTAGCATAATCAGATGATGGTTCATAATCGAATGCCGCATTTTCTAAATGCCTCCAGAGACGCATTCGAGCAGTAGTTGTTGCAATTGTAACTCTCT
>JAPDSC010144782.1:57165-69476 GCA_026290005.1 Latrodectus geometricus
AAAATTTAAAAAATATTTCTGACGAATTGTTTAAGAACGGAGGTACATTCAACAGAGAGGAAAATTTGATGATAAAATAATAAAATTTCATTCCAAATTTGAGAAATATTTTAAATAATTCTTTAGACTATAACCAATTATTTTATCCATTTGTTAATGTTGATATTAAGGAAATGACTGAAAGTATAAATTATATATTCTCTTTATCTTTCTATAAAAATGTTCTTCAAAATAACACAATTTTAAAAATACTGTTCAGAACCGAAAAACAACTTTTAGACTTTAAATCACGAAGTAAAATAACCTAATTTAATAAAATCTTTAAACAAATTCTTGACTGTGTCAACGTCAAACCATCTGTTCCTATTATCAATATCTCTATGTAAAAACAGTTGAATTAAACCTTTTTTTATTAATTATTTTATTTATTGAATATTTCTTTTTGAATTTAATTCATATAGAATAATTCATTTTCCAACATTTTTTGGTTATTTTGATCTTTCTTAATAACAAAATAAGTTTAACATTTGCAAAGTTCGTAAGTATATTTCTTCTCCGGATGTTCAGTTTGGAATTTCTTATATTTATTTTTTATTGAAACATGCTGTTTCATTTTCTGATGTCCACATTATAATTTTTTAATTTTACAGTAATTATTTTATTCATTTTATGTATTGAAAATTTAAAACCATATTTTTAAGGCGTTTTCCAATTATTAAATGGGAGTAATATCAGAAGAGTTGCGTCCTATCACTAGGCCAGTGAGAAGGGATATATGAAATTACTCACAATTAATTTGTAATAATAAATCAATTTATAGTAATAACTTCATATAATTTCATATTGATTTTAATATAATCTCATTTTGAAATAATCAACCTTTGTTTTGCTCACTTTTTACATTAAATACGTAGGCATCCAAAACATTATCAGAAACGCAAAGAAATTCTTCAAGGATTTTCATTCGATTAGATTATTTGATAAAAGATTGAAATGTAACAATAGCAATATTTTTTCTTGATATACAGAGTTTAGTTAAGACCAGAAAGAAAAAAGTTCCCGAAAATTTCAATTAAATCAAACTAAATGCCATCAAAATTTATTTGTATGGAGATGAATGTATGGTAGGCACTTCTACTTTGAGAAACTTACCGGGCAGTAATGGTTATATTTACGAGCTCCATATACTTTGCCACAAAAATTTAATTTTTATGATTTTTTTCACATAAATGGAATTTTTTTCATGGAATCTAAGCTAAGCATGTTTTTCTAGTTTACATCAAAAATTTTTCATTAAATATAATCTGGAATTTGAAACACATAGGATAATTAATCTTTGTGCAGTCATTGTATTCGTTTTCTTTTCTCAAAATTTGTTGTATTTAACTATTAGCTGATTCTCCTGCTCTATTAGGCAATAAATATTTCCAACTTGAAAAATCTTTTAAGATAATTGTTGTTATCATCTTTTTTCTTCAATACAAAAATATGAATAAATTTTTCCTGTGAAGGAAATAGGATAAAAACAAGTTTTGTTTTAAACTGTTTGAAAAAAAAAATAAATAAAAAATAAATAAATAAATCACTGTGAAAATGCGAATGATTACATACAGATGAGAGGCCAGCTAAAATCTTATTTGTAACGAAATATTAAGCTACATAAATAGATCAATTTGTAAATAAAACATTCTGAATAAGAAGACTGTATCAATTTCATGAATTATTTTATTATTAGGTTTTTAAAAATTAAGGAAAATTAAATTGGAAAATTTCTTTGTGTATTCTCATTTCTGTAAATGAAAAATATGATAATAAATTTTTTTTATTGCAATTTTAAGAATTAAATTTTGACACTGGAAAATATTAAAAAATTGATACGCTAAATATACCAGACTTTCCTTTTATTCAGTAAATATCGCTCTGAACTAAAAAAGATATGGAACTAGAATTAGAAATTGATAATAGGAATACAATGTTGCATAATAATAATAATAAAAGTTCAATTTTCTATTTAGAAAAAGCGTTAAATTTTTGGGATCCAATATCAAGTTGGACTCAACAACATCAAATTTTTTAAAATCCTTTTAATATCCAACAATAATTCTTAAAAAATGTCTAAAGGTATTTAACTTAGATAAATTTAATTTTAAATTCTATTTTTTTACATGAAAGTTCAATTAAATTTTTTTACATTTTTAATCCATTGAATAATTAAGTAAATTCAATAAATTTGACCTAGAATAACTGAAAGGTCCAGAAAAAAGCGACGTATCTAAAAATTTATAATCGGAATAGATTACTTGAGAATAAAGGTAAATTATTTCAATCGCATTGATTAAAATCAAATTAATTAAACATTAGTTCTTCCAGACAAGGAAATGTCAAACTTTTATTTCCTTATTTTCGTATAATAAAGACTCTGATCTATTTTGTGAAAAATGTTTATCTTTACAATATGTTCTTCCTCATCATCATGCAGAGCTATTTATATTTTCGGATTGGGCTTTTCTAGTAAAGATATTAGTGGTAGGATCGGATTCTTCTGAGTAGAAGGCGGTGGATTCGGTTCCAATATCAATAGTATATGAATTTTTCTATATATGAAAAGTGAATTTTTGCATTAGATGGTTGGTGTGTTTGTTTTATTTCAATTTCGTATTCTTCAAACAATGATTATACAAAAATCACTGCATGCATAAGATCATTATCTTCCTAGAAAAATTTCATATCATAAATAGGAAAAAAAAATAATTCAAATAGGATCAAAGGTCTTATCTACAGCATCTACGATGTCAAGACAATTTTCTTTGTATAAATCTGCCAAGAGGCATCTACTATATCGTTTTCAATGCCAACAAGCGTAGGTACCCACTGTATGATGCCCTGTTTCTTCAATTATTTCTTAGCATTAGATGAAGAGTGAATTTGCATGGGAATTGAATCATACAAGGGAGTAATAATATTTAGAGGATTATCATGGAAACATCTCTTTTTCCATCGTGATATAAGTTCCAGGAGTGATACCGATTGAGACTATCCTTTACAGATTGCTCTAAAGTAGACCAGAATATTGAGTTTGGGGATTATAAAAACCAAGGCAGATGTTTTATTGCAATTTCGTATTCCTCAAACAATGATTATACAAAAATTACTGCATGCATAAGATCATTATCTTCCTAGAAAATTCCATTTTCTGCAGAAAGCAAAATTTTCATTAAATAATGAATTTGACTCACTAAAAATTTTCTAAATTTCTTTCTGGTAATTCTTCATTTAAGGGTTACGATTAGGCTAGCAGAAAACAATGCGACGAGATCAGCTTGTTTCCTTTTTAGGCAATACAACCCGCTTCAATACCCATTGGTCCCTTTTAACAGATTCTCCATGTTCCCATTATTTGTTAACTTATTTTTATTACTGCACTGCCTGCTATTATAATTTTAGACATAATAAATCTAGAAATATCTAACAACTGGAATGTTTCAATGTTGTTGCTCTAGATAATCAAGCTCTCATTATTTAGCCTTTCTGAAAATCTATCTGGTCTGTTATTTTACACTTCCTAAAAATTCTAAGATTTATACAACTTCACTGAAATTATCTCGTTGTGAAAAGACAGCCTTCTTTGGAGCATAAGGTCTTGAGTTCGATTCCAGCCACTGCTAAACATTGGAAGGTAGAGTTTGCGCTTTTGCTTTATGCATGCACATCTATTGGAGTTGTTCTTGGAAGTTTTAAATGGATCATCCATTGTGACATGTGAATACTGCTAATTTATGAAAATTCCTCCCAGAAGATAATTTATGCTGTTGGATATTAAAATGCCTTACTAAGGCCTTTAGATGTGAGACGCTTTTTTTTATAAACTATTATTATTTTATTTGACTAATTTTAATCAAAATTATTGTGATGAACAGAATTCTACTAAGTCTGAAAGCAAGATCACATATATGCTGAGAAAAATAACAGTTTCAAATAAAAATGCACGAGAAAAGAGTGCACTTTCAAATGAATTAACTACTTTGAATGAAAGTCAATTTCTTTTGATATAAAGTGTTTTGGTTAGCGGTAATTTATAATACGTGTCATGACAATAACAAGAAATTTGTATACATCTCTCTTAAAACAATTATTGTGAACAGGAAATTCATATTAAATACCTTAGTTCACACCCATTAAATTTTAAATAATTTACTTTTATAAAGATTTTAAGAAATATATTATTTTTTTGTTTTCTTATTGTACTTCGGTTTAAAAGCATTTACATCAGTTGTAAACTTTATGTCGCAACAATTTAAATCGGGTATCTTTCAAAGTGTAGGCATGACGGTTTAAAATTACAACATCGATTAAATATCATGGGTCATCAAAATGTGCTGTTTCGGTATCGCTATCATCTAAAAGCTGTTAAAAGTATAAATTTTCCTTTTATAAAGATAGCATAGAGGAATTCAGCTAGCATGCCTTCGAGTAGAAAGTTTTATTCAATTTACAAGATATATATATCTTCTGTGTATGATATTTGCATAGTGAAAATTCTAAACGTACATAAATATTTTATTTTAATTAGTCAATCGATTTTAAATATAAACATTTTTTTATTAGAAATATAAATAAAAAGAATATCCATATGAATGCTTTCAAAAGTAAGAATAAAAAGAATCCTTAAAGAGTATAATTTTTAGTATGATAAAAGATGCATTATTAAATGAGCTATACGTGAACGAATGAAATTTAGTATTGAAATAAAGAAAAGCAAAGATATGTCAAAATTAATGTTTTCATTCATGGCTTTTTAATTATATCACCAAAATTATGCAATATTTAAAATCTTCTCAAATATTTGTATACATTACTGAATTATATCGATAATCTCAACAATAAAAAATTACCCTTACCTTGATACATTAAACATAGGACGATTTCCGCTGCTTCCGATGGATTAATTTTACTTTACAAAATGTGTTATCAGGCTTCCTGGAGGCTCTTGAGATTTATATGGAAATTTATTCGAACTCGGTTATGATTCAGATAAGAAAACTTTTCGTTTAGATCACTCAGGCTTGTGTTTTGTTTTACATCTTCCGGAGGAGTTTTCTTTTTAAAAGCACTTTTCGCATTATTACTCATACTTTAAACATAAATCTTAATATATTTTTTGGATAGTATCCAGAAAATTTGTTCGGCTCCTTTACTCTTTTTCTTCTAGATAATTAAATGATCGAGAGGAGGCCTTCAACACAAGCTAAACGAGCAGCGATTTTTCTCATTTCGCTTTGCTTGACGAGCGAAATAACTCTCACGTGGGAAAAGAGCGCTTTTTTTATCACTTCTACTTTGCCCCCACACGCCTCCAGCACCGCCATGTGGTCAGAGAGAAATATGTTCATTAGCACTTAAAATGTCACGCTTACGACTAATAATTTTTAATGCTGTGTCAAGAGGTCTGAGAGCGATAACAGAATGAAACTGCATATATTGTGCATTCTCGGCTCGATTATCTTGGTCAAGGGACAAGTCCAGCTCAGTGTGGAGGCTCGAGCGTCATACGAAAACTTCACTTGCCCGTCCAGCCAAGCCATACGACCTTGCCTTTGCACTATCGTTCCCATTATTCCCACAGTACAGTGTGGTGGAGTTCGGAGCTTGAAGACGATACATGCTGCTTTGAGAGGATGGGTTCGCGATGATCCCATCCCGTTCTTGAAAATCTTAGATGCTCGTTTTGTAGGTTTGCCTTCCAGAGCATTTGTTTCAGTAAATGTAACTCGGTTGGAAATCAAGGATTCCAACCTGAGGTGGGTTGCAGCAGACGCATTTGTCGGCTTGCAGTCTCTGATGATTCTCATCTTGCATAACGTGAAATTGATAACTTTTCCTTCCGAGTCCTTGAATCATCTGTCGTCACTCATAAAGTTGCAGTTACCGAGGAACAGGCTCTCGCAGGTATACAGTTACCATCTTCGGAGCGCTAGAAAATTGCAGTACCTTTCACTTTCAGAAAACAGACTTATATTCATCGAGAAAGGTGCTTTTCCTGTCTCACTTGTGACATTGTCATTGTCTAGAAACTATCTGCGGACTCTAAACAAATCCGTCAGAAACTTATCACGACTGGAGCACCTGCTATTAGATGGAAACCGGCTAATAGATTTGGAAGGCGAACTTGATGGCCTGTACTCCTTGAAAACACTGAATTTAGCTAATAACATGATCTGTGATTTAGGAATTTCTTTCCGAAAATTGGAAAACTTAGAACATCTTGAACTACAATATAATTCATTACATACTATAGGAACAGCTTTAGACAATTTATTTCAGCTTAAGAGCTTAAATATTTCATTGAATCGATTGAATCATTTGAATACTAGTGATTTTAGCAGACTTACTTCATTGAAACATTTGGATTTGTCAGGAAATAAATTGACATTGTTAAATGGAGCTTTGCATCCACTTCACAATCTGGAAACACTCGATTTGTCACGAAATCTTTTGAAAAGCATTTCTTTCGCTGAATTGAAATCTTTAACAAAGCTAAAAGTGTTGGAAATAAATGAAAATAAATTACTTTACTTGAACTCTGATTTCTCAAGCACCACTTTGCCAACGAAAAATTTATTTTTCGCCAAAAATGAACTTGTAAATTTAGGTCGATTTTTAAGACATTTTGAGTGCTTAGAAAGTGTTGATTTAACTTTTAATAAACTGCGAATATTAAAAACTATTGATTTCACCGTTTCTAATTACATGGAATATATAGGTGTTTCAGGTAAGATGAATTTTTATCTTATTTATTAAATTATTTTTATGTTAAGAATATTTGAAATATTTACTAGATTATTGACAATTATAGAATTCTTTCCTTCCTGTATTAGAAATTTCTACAAATATTTCGTCTTCTATTTTACTAAAAGAAAGCTTTATGTTTTAATTTTAATTAGGAATATACGTATAAAATATAATTGGCTTTATTTATAGCTTAATTTATTATAGAGCTTAATTTATTATTTACGATTGTTAATTGAACTAAGAATTATAATTTGAAAAGACTTACGAATTATTGTAAACATCAAAAATGGAGGTGAAAATCGAACTCAAGGGTAGTTGAATAATTGGACTATGTGCCACTATTCACTAATTTATTCTTCAAAACTTCTAAAATTAAATTTGAATACAAAATACTCTGTTTTAATAATAAAAAAATGCTTGCCTTACAATTCTCACAAAAAGTATAACGCTTCAACTTATAAAAATCTGTTTTCCAAATTTTATTTCTATTTAAATATATTTTATCTTTTCTTATAAAAATTCTAATTTAACGAAAATATTTAATTAATTTATTAAAATTTGCTTTTCTTTTAGTTTCTGAGCATTCGAGTATAAATTTAAAACAATCAAATTCGAGGATCATAAGTCAAATAATTATATTTGACAATATATTTTATTTTAAGAGGTTTTGCGTAATTAAAATAGTAGTGCAAAGTTCAAATAATTGTAAACTATGCAATAATTTTCAAGTGGAATATTTTGTACTTTAAAGCTGTTTACATTGAAAATAGTTTCGAAAGATGACAATAATTTTCATAAAATTAAAACTAATAAAAATGCTATGCACATAAAATTAAATAAAATGATAAAATTGCTATAACTCACTTCAAAAAAATACCTTTCCAAAAAAAAGTGTAACGTGAACATAATTTCATAATACATTACTTCATTTTGGCTGGAATCTGTAGCTCAATAGTTTGTTTTATATTTATCTTTTAGAAATACTGGTAGCAGATTTTACGAGTCGTCTGTGTGAAATTTACCTCATTTCTTTCATGTTGGAATACAAATGAATTAATACTTAATTAGATCCAAAACTGTTGAAAATAATAACTTATATGTATCATCAATTTTTTAATTCATATTTTGTTGATTTTAGCAATGAAAATGCTTGAACATTCTTTGCAAAAAATCAACTTTTATTTCATTTAATTTTTGCTTAAATTTGTTTCTGATTGTAAAGCGAGTGATGTGGAAATATTGAAAATTTTGAAGAAATGGTAGATTATGATTTTAAATGAAATGCAGAATTCATATTTTTGTAATTATATAGACGATGGTACACGATTGGATAATTTCTCAGTGTCTGATAAAATGGAATTTGGCGAAATATTTTTGATTACCTTTAATATTTACACTTAATTTTTGAAGTTTAACTGAATATTTTTATATAACTTTATATAATATTTCAATATTTAGTAGTCTTCTCTGTTTTTATTCAGTATATTTTATTCAGTATACTATATGTTTTTATTCAGTAAAATATTCAATAGTCATATTCTCAAGTATAGAATATTAAAATTATTGTTAATTCTTTTAATTGGCATTAATTAATATAATTATAGCTGCTATCATTAATCACAAAACATTTATTAATAAATATTGTCTAAGATATAATTTTTATAATAAAGATTTAATTGCAAATATTTAATTGTAAACATGTATATTTATATATGCATGTTGGGAGAAGAAACAATCTCCATCTCCACTAGTATAAATACGAAAAGTATACTGGTGAATAAGCACTTAATAATATATATCAAGATTGTATAAATTAACGTGTTTCTATATTAAATACTAAAATATAGAAAAAAAATTCGATATAGTGTGCCATGAGAAAAAAGCCATGCTACTTTAAAGTTTTAAGCAATGAAAAAGTTTTATGTTTAAATGCAATTACTGTATTAAGATAAATATTTTCTATAATAAATTCTAAACATGTATTTTGATTACCTATTTTATGATTGACTTTATCGAAGAAAGAGTGTAGCTTAATTTCTTCTATTTAGTTTAGTAAATTTCTCAATCTAGTAATATATACAATCTTGATATATATTATGATTTTCCAGTGGTTGAAATTCTTAGAATAATATCCTTCATTCTTTAAGTTTAAATTGTAGGAAAAACTTCCCTGTCAATTCCAACATTTAAACGAGGAATAGTTTTAATGCATTTTCTTTCTTTCTTTTTTTCTGTGTGTGTGTTCTGATAGTGCATCTAGCTATTTTCTTAAAAAATGTCTTGCATTTTCATCTTGAAAAAATAAAAAATTTTTTGTTTAAAGAACTAAGGATAAAGTTGAAAATTAGTTAATTTTTATGTAACATAGAGAACACTAAAAATCGATTCAATGCTATAAATAAGGTTTTCACAATTCGTGAAGCTTTCATACCTTTAAATTGAGTGATACTTTATGAAATTTAATTTTAGTTCAGTATTGAATTTTAGAAATTAAATAAAGCTTTGAAGATGAAAATTCAATGTTAATTGATTTATTTACATTCAGGGAATATTTAAATAAACAATGGGTCGAAATGTACATTTAGTTAATACTTTACCAAAAGTATTTGAACCATCATTCGATAAATTAATAATAAAGAATTGCATTAAAAATCCATCCGTATTTTTTTAAATAAGAAATTACGTACACTTATTTTACAAAAGCAATAATTTATATTTTTCATCTGATTATTATGTTAGGATTAAAGACGCATTTCTATGAATGAATAATTTCTAGAACTTATAAAGATATTCCATTGTAGAATTTGAGAGAGAGAGAGAGTTAATTTTAAGTAAATTGGTACATTTATTTCCCATTTCATTATTTTCAAGTTTTAATGACTTAAAAGAATTTATATTTTATAACAATATATCAATGTAAATTATTCAAAATTTATCAATTAAATACTGCATTTAATTGAAAACCTTACTTAAAAACTTTGGTAGGTTTTATCATTATTGATTTATAAAAATGACTTATATGTATTAGAATTTAAATGTCTGCTAGTCTTCAAATCATACCAAGTATCATAAGATAATATAGTCGAAAAAATTAAAGACAAAGATTTTCTTGAAAGTTGCCTAAGATATCTACTTAGTTTCATATAAATAGCTGTATCAAATTAATGATTAGCTCTACGAGAAGTTTTCGATTTTTCACTTAATCAGATAGCATTTTTTTAAAAAAATTTAATATAATTTATATTAGTGGAACCAAATATAGTAGCGCCAAAATCATGGACATTTTTGAAATTTTAAAGTCTCAATTTTGTGTATTTATTGAATATACTAATTTCATCTTAAATATAATTCTTCATCATCTTTCAGTTCTTATATCAAATGAAAGAAAATTAAGAATATAATTTAAATAAAAAGAATTATATATATAATTATATTACAAAAAAGTGTTTCGTTCTTTTAGTTTAAAAAGCTAATACAATTTGTCATGAAAGCTGAAGTGTAAAGTAATAAAAGCGCACCAGGTACTATTTTATTATCACACAGTTACTATTCTGAGAACCAACCAAATACAATAACGAATCTACAATATGCTTTAATTTGTAAAAATGCTATTTTGCTAGAATGAATATTGCAGAAGGATGCATATAATTTAACTAAATATAATTATATTTTTTCAATGTCATTAATTCTTGGTATTATGCAAATAATTTAAAACAATTCCACCAATAACAAGAACTGATTAGACTCGTGCTAAAAAGATGTAGAATTGTTATATGGAGAGAAACTGATATCTTGTGTTAAAATTGCAGAATAAATTGGTTGGTCAATGACTATCTGGTATTGTGTTTACGTTATGAAAAAATAATCAGTGAAAATTAAATGAAGATGAACAGTAAAAAATTGCACAAGTGTGCTATTTGATGTAGAATGATAGAAGAATATGTCTTAAAGAGATAGAATTTCTTCAGATGATATTAGTTATAAAATGAATATTATAGATATTTTAGATAGTTGTAGAAAACAATTATCAGAAGATTATCAAATTTTGGACAAAAATAATGTAGAATTTCATAGTTAAATTTTAAGCAACACAAAAATCACATTTAATAGACATAAAAATACATCAAGTGGTCAGAAGTGCTTTCCGCCAAGTACGCACAAGCATGTCTTCATCCACACTTTCGTTGCTGAAATTGTGGTCTTTAAGTCATCAACATTTGTCACTTTCCTCCTATGAACGATTTCTTTTCGAATTTCCAAAAGTTCTGAGGCGTTATTTCAAGTAATATAAGTAACTAAAGAATTGGGCTACTTTTAATCCATCATTCTTGGAAATGGTAATTTAAATTTCTAGGAACAATGGTACTCCAAAGAGATGCCTCACTATCTGTATAATTTGTTGCGAAAAGAGGTATGCCTATTTAGTTGTGGGAAAAGTAAAAGTAAAAAAGTAAATATGTCTAAATAAATAACACATACGAGTATCTTTTTAACCAAAGAAAAAAAATGAGCCAATGAAGTTGTCATATATAAGTTTATACCACACATTAACATTTGGGGTTTACGCTATTCATGAGGTTTCTCAGAGTCTCATTTTTGCTCATTGTGACAATTTTCTATTCTAGAATGATGGAAGAAATATTCACCAGAGAACATTGTGCGTTTAAGAAACTGAGCATTATATTTTTTCCTGTTTAACATGCCGGTTTCAAAGTTCATTCACCTATACCTATTTTTTTGGTTCAAAGGATTGAACGATTTGGATTTTGTGATCATAAAAGTCTTTTACTGTTCTTAGGGCAACCGAAACAGGAATATTAATTTATTTTGCCGCTGATTTGACAGATTTCCTAGGACTATACAGGAATGTCTCTTTAACATGTTCAATATCAACATAAATATCAATATCACTTATGCAGGGACTCCCTGAATTCATCTTAAATAAGATGCTTCCAGTTTTCAGATTATTCATTTTACTACGCAAAATACTGTTTGTCGATGAGGGATCATTCTGGTATAGTCTTTTCTTATGTCTCTGTGTTATTGGCTTCATTTCGATAAATCACCATAATGTCAGCGCTTCCTCTAGTATTGTTTCTGATCAAATAAACTATTACACAGAATAAACATTGAACGAATACCTCAGAAGTAAATATTGCATAATATTGCAATCTTTGCTAAAACAAAAGAGGTAAGATACAAATAGTAACACGCACAATTGATATTACCAACAAAAGAAATGAGGAAAAATGAAATTAATAACATGGGTTTATAATAAAATAAAATTAATAGCACCAAATATTTACAAAAGAAATGATATTGAAATGGGGAAAATAAATTTTTATGGTGAAAATATGATTTATTCAAAGTAAAAATGCGATAAGTTTTCTTATATTTTCAGTATTTTATAAATTATTAAACTTCTAAATGTGTCTAATATTTCATTGGAACTCTTTACATATAAAGAGTGTATACATATATATATATATATATATATATATATATATATATATATATATATA
>JAPDSC010144782.1:69486-99030 GCA_026290005.1 Latrodectus geometricus
ATATATATATATATATATATATATATATATATATATATATATATATATATATATATATATATATTTTAGGTTTTATTTAGGTTACGTATACGGGGTGGTCTAAAAACAATTTCCCCTATATATGAATCCCTAGAGGCCGAATGGTTCAAATAATCGAAATGAAAGCTTAGATATAGTTATTCGAATGTACGGGGTCCAGATTGGGATGATTTAAAATAAAAAAACCCTTCACTGTTATGGTTACAATGAAAAAATTTTGAAATTTTCGAATGGCAACACTCACTTTTTTCATGCGCAAATTGATCAGAGTATGGAAAAACTTTAAATGTTGTTGGAACGAGACAAGTATGACGTAAATTGCCAGCGTAAGATATTTGCAAAAAGAAAAAGGGGAAAAAAAAATAACCCATCATAAAGAAGAAATTACAATAAAAGGAAAGGTATTTTATGACTTTGCATAATTCACTGAGATAGGTAGAAGTGCCAATAAGAAAAACTCTTGCAAAGCTCTGCTTGCAATATAAGTAGTGTGGGAAGATTGTTTCTTCAAGTTTGTGCTCATCCTTTACGTTTCGTGTGAAGTAGATGATACTTTCAGGGAAACAACGAGGTGAATTGATAAAGCTGTTTTATCTGAACGGAGAAAATGTTGTCGAAGCAGAGCGAGTTTATCATCGAAATCATAAGCTAAAATGAGGCCCATGTTCCGTAAAAATTGCACGTAATTTGGTAAAAAAATTTGTAGAAACGGGATGCACATTACATAACAGGATGCACACTTCAAATATTGTGTCAATATTTGAAAACCGTGATCCGGACTACCCCGTGTTCCTGAAAAGTTGTTGCAGAAGTGCATAATACGATTACTACAAGTTCATTGCATACGGCGAGAAGTCGTTACTGCAATTTGGATGTACAGAAAACCATCTGTACTGAATCGAATGTTTCTTTATCAATTCCAGCGCATCCAGACGTTGGCACTTGGAGACAACCAACAGTGTGTCGACTTTATGAATTTTTTCCTGATCAGATATGATGAAGATAGCAGGTTACCGCTATGGATATTATGGATACATTTCACTTTTACTGGAAATGTAAAATCCAAGTAGTTCATTGAGTTCATTGGGTGGAAGAAAATCCTCTCAGTGTGTCACCATTGCATTCATACGACAGATACATTACTGTGTGGGGCAAATTCGCAGAGACATTCATTTTGGGTTCTTACTTCTTTGAAGAAGTCACACCCAATATAGTATGCAAAAGAGCCCTATCATATATGCTCATAAAGCAATGTTGGAAAATTACGTAATTCCAAAATTGCAGCATCGAAATGTCATTAATGACATTTTCAGAATGCAAGATGGTGTTCTTTCACATATCGTCAGAAGTGTTTGACAAGTGCTGCAGCAGCGCATTGGTGATAGTCATTGCGCGTACCTTTGCAATTCCGTGGCCACCTTATTCCCCCAACCTCATTTTGATGGATTTCTGGTTTTAGAGTTATCGAAAATCTAAGATGCACACATCAAATCCCCCGCAAAATTGAAATTTGTCACTGTGACCATAACTATGAGAAGTTTATTGTTTTAAATCATCACAATCTGGACCCTATACATTCAAATAATTAAATTTAAGCTTACATTTCGATTGGTTGAATGGTACGTAGGAACTCATATATAGGGGAAGTTTCTTTTAGACCAACCGATATATGTGAGATTTTTTCCTCATCTTGCTGGAAGGATAGTATAATACACAGAATTTATTGATTAGAAACTAGGTTTCTAAGGAATTAAATCAACAATTACCTAAAAAATTACTACAAATGTATTACTAAAAAATAATAGCTTGGTAATCACAAAGCGTTTCGTATCCTACACTCCCACACTCAGATATTCTCATAGATACTTCCATGATACTGATTAAAAGATATATATAACGTTTTTTCCACTTTCAACATAAGTACTGTACACTTGTGAAAAGAGATTTCTTACAACGATCTTTAACTGTTACATATTCAGTTATTTCGCGCTGTAATTCTGATTGCTTCAGACAATTTAATGTCTCTTTGAATATTTTAAATACATTTTTATGAATTGAAAATAATTTTACAACCAGATAAAATTACAGATGAGAAGACTTTTTGTGGAAATTACTACGAAATTTCATAACAAAATAATCTAAGAAATTTTATATCATTTGATATACTCAAGCGGCTCATATTTTTGTTATAAGAAAAAAACTACGTAAAGCAACTGCTACAAATTCAGAAAATAGTGTCGTGAAAAATAGCTTCTAAGCGTTTTAGACAACTAATTGAGAAAACTCTAAAATATTCTAATACTTTAAACTATCTGTTTTGAAAATTTTAATATAAAATACAATAAAATATCTATGTTGTAATGACAGCACATCGAACTAGTTGATCAACTGCTGAATTTATGTCAGAATGGTAATTTAATAGACTTCATGCATCTCAAATTTAGCATAAATACTATGGGTAGCTTTAAAACTTAATTTTGTTGTCGATAATCTCAATGAAATGTATTTTGTTCTGCATTTCATTTTATATATATTCATTGCTACAAATGTGTTTCAGAGTAATTACTAAAAGATATGTATAACAATACGTTACAAAATAGTGCATGTCCAATTCGGTTGTACTTTCGCCAGGAAATTAGTTTTGAATGATACTCGTACAATCAATCCTTAAATAAAATAATCCTAGAAACTGTTAGGCATACTATGCAGAGTTTACAACTACAGTTAATTATTACGACATCCATTGATGACAATTGAACAATTGATGTGAATATAGAATATAAATATATGAGTGAGAGATAAGCTAAATATCAGTATTCTCAATATTGCTGTCAAGCTATGATAAATTATCTGAAGTTTAAAAGTGAATTACATAAAATAAATAATTTAATTTATGGTATAACGTGGTAAACGTTATTGTCTGAGGTAGTAAAAAATACTGATAAAAAAGGACTAAGGAACAACAAAGCAAAGTATCATTAGTGTTTTTACATAACTTAATGATGTGATATAGATAAGTTTTCACTATTTTTATAAAAACGCTTAAATTGTTTTTTAATCATAAGACAAATAAGCAATAAAATTACTATGAAAGGGAAACATATTTCTATGCTTTTGTTAGATTATACAAATGCGACTGGAAATAGTCTTAGTACTAAAAAGACTTAAACTAATCTGAATAAGGAACTGGAAATTGTGCTTGGTGAAACAGCCCTCGGAAACTTGGCTGTTCGCCCAGTTAGCAACAGATACTCTACACAGCAGAGGACTCCTTGAATATGATTAATATTGGTTTTCTTATTGTTACTAATAATAGATCAAGGTCAAGCCATCTGCAATGCTGTGCTTTTAATATTTTAGAACATGCGGTAAATAACGAATAAGGAGAGAATCTGGAAAAATGATTCGGAAGTCCTGCGTCAAGTTCAAGGAAACATTTTAATGATTTTTCTTCATAAAATATCCTTTATATGAAAACTATTTTTATTTCGATTTTTAGTAAATACGTTCACGGTAAATTTAATGAGAAATATGAATAATTAATATGAGCATACAAAATATATTGTGCTGTCTATTTCAATTATGTAACTGACATATATGATTTTGAAAATTTGAAAGTCATTTGGAAAATGAAATTATGAAAGAATTCTTAAAAAATAAAACTTTCTGAAAATGCAAAAAAAAAAAAAAAAAAAAAAAAAAAAAAAAAAAAAGGCTATTAATTTATGATCGGTACATATTTCAATTTGCAGATTGTTTGTAACTTTTTGTTTAAAGTTAAAGTGATTTTAAATTTGTATTAAATGTTTGTTTTAAAGCAGTTGTACTGATTTTAATAAATAAGAACATTTTTTATTAGGTTATATAAATAATTTATTTAAACTGAATTTTTATATAAGTTTTAAAATTTTACAATTTCTTTAGAAGGCTTATTCTATAAACATAATAAAACATGTATTTTAAAATTTGTATTTTTTTTTGTAAATAATTTCAAATAACCAGATAATAGGCTGTAAACAATTAGAATACTTTTATTTATCTCTATACTTATCCTTTGCTTTATTAATTTATGTAGTTAATAAAACCTGAAAAGAGAGATTTAAATGTGTGAACAAGATAATTCACACTCACATTCGAGAGAGAGAAAACCTATTACCTTATGTTGCAAGACAAATATTTTTTGTTTATTTTTTATACATTTTTTTGTAAAATAATTATTGAATCGCTTTGGATAATTTATGGATTTCTTTATACTTTATGTGAAATATTAATAATAAATTATTATCATATAGACTAAAAACTTGTTGAAATAAACTGATATTTTTGAAAAATTCTATTAACATTTTATAATAATATTTATCTTACATGTACTCATTTAAAATAAAAACTATCCTAAAACTGTTCCGAGTTACTTAAAAAAAAATTTATAATGAGTCTTTAAATAAATTTTTTAAGTCTTAATATAAAAAAAAAAATTGCAGCTTTTATATCTGAATACAAATAAATTGTTCAATTTATTTCATTGCTTATGTAAATAAAATCCGTATTCTGTGTGTCCACCTAGTTTTCAGCCGGAGTTCAAATGCGAATGGCTTAAGAGAATAGAGTGAAACTTATTTTAGGATATTAGTCTTAATTAAATTTGAAACAAAGATTATATTTTATTTTGTTTCAATTATAGTGTTTGTGATTAATTAAAACTGTAATTATTGTTGAATGAAGTTTTCCAAGTCTTGAAATTTTTCAAAAACTAAAATGTCGGACTTCTCAGAATTTAATTAAGGCAAAATTGGTTAAGAGCCCGCCTAGCTGAAGCACAATTGACCGAAGTATCACAAATTTCAGTCTTTTTTGAAAGTATGGTGTGTAAAATCATGATATTAAATATACAACACGGCAAGACAAACTCGGCAAAGCAAAATAGTGAATGGAAAGACGATGTGAAAGGGATCGACGGGCATTGAAGCGAATTGTAATATCTAAAAAACTAGCAATTGCACAAAAGTGGCCTCACAGCTCAATCTCGTCTACAATCTCTAGAGTTTTGAGTCTTAATGGTTACAGTTAGAAGGTATATTCATAAGTAAAGCATTTCCAGCAGAGCAGCAATTCTCAAGCCATTTGTCATTGAGATTAATGCCAAATATTGCCTAAAGTGGTGTTACACTCACAAAATCTGGTCGATTAATAAATAGAAGTAAATAAATGATCTGATGAATCGTCTTTCATAATTTTCCTTGTAACAAGATGAGTGCTGATTTGGAGAACACTTGTACAAGCATATGATCATGATTATCTCCCTCTATCTATTAAGCATGGATGTGGATCTGTAATGACATAGGCAGCCATGTTGTATCTCTCTGCTGGACCAATCGTAACCCTGAAAGTAAAGATCATTGGAGAGAAGTATAGAGAAATGTTAGTGACCAGGTCCATTTTATAAGGCAACCTTTGTTTCCTGAAGGATATAGAATAAATCATTTATCCATTCAGCTGGAACTATACAATCATGGTTTGATGAAGGCGAGGATGAAGCAAACATCTATTTAAACATGTACGGTTACCCGATCTCAATATAATTGATCAGTCATTGTTTATTTTAGAGCATTCAATACGGAATTGGTATTCACAAACGATATTTACCGTAACTGGCATCTTGTTTAGATTTTTCACAATATTTTCATGAAGAATGATACAATATTTCTCTAACGCTTTTCAACACTTGTATGAATCGGATCCTAGCCAAATCCAAGTTTTATTACATGTCAAAGGTGATCTTTCCCCATACTAATTAAGAATTCAATATAAATTTTAGGTGTTTCTATTTTTTTGTGAGCTCTATTTCATAGAAAAAGAAAACTTTTATGTGTTACACGATTTTTCTCAATCATAAATAAAAAATGTTTACAGTAAGAAACAAAAAGATACATGATTGAAAACTTTATTTGTAAATTTTATTTGTTGATACTCAAAAATGAGAAATTAGTTTTCATTTTTAAGAGAAGCGATATAGAATTATTAAACTGTGTATCAATAAATGATCCTTACCGTATAAAATTAAATGGTATGCACATTTATCATGTATTAATTTGCTTTTTTTTTTTACAGGTAATCCCTTGATTTGTGACGAAGAGCAAATGTTAGTGTATCATGAATTACGAAATAGGAGAATTTATGTTGATGGTGAACCAGTATGTGACATAGAGGCTAGACGTTTATGAAATTTTTTAAAATTTCCCCTTTGTTCTTGAATTCGTCCTCTTTTATGAATACTAGTCACTAATTTTCTCTATGAAACGGGTATATAATACATAATTTCATTTGTTCTTATCAGTATTGTTCATCATTTCAAAATATGTAAGATTTTTAAATCTAAATTAATTTATCATTTCTATCTAGGCTTCTGTATAAATTTCATATTGCGGAATTGTTTTTATATTAATTTTCTAAAGGAAATTGATTTGTAAATGTCAACCATCTTGAAGTATTATTATGTTATAAGCAGTGATAAAATTGTTTTTGAGAATTTGCTTTTTCATATAGGATTATGAATTAGTTATCGAAATATAATCAAATACAAATTTTTTCCACTGTTTGAAGAATATTTGAAATTAATTTAAATTATCGCTTTATGTAAATAGTTTAAGAATAGATTTAAAAAAATATTATTAAATCAAAAAGTAAGCTTAATCTAATTTCCAAGTCCAATTTAAATATATTTTATTTAAAATATTTAAATTGAATTTCCAAATCTGGCAACTTATTATTTACAACAGAGTCATAAATAATTAAAATATGTCTATATGAAATACATCTTATATTAAGAACCAATTAAAATAAACACAAAAATTTTTTCCTGGAGAAATGAACTGTCAGTTTCAGCAGTTTGAGTCATTTGTGGAAAACTTTTGCATGCGTATGCATTTTTATCGGAAATAATATAAATATTACATAATAGGATGAAAAATTGTAGCATATAACATGTACATTGAAATAATTTTTGTTTCATTGAAATTTATGAAATTATTTATAAATCTATGTCATTAATTTTTATTTATTATTCATGTTATCATATTCATTTATTTATGTGCTAAGAGTTGTAATGGTATGATGGAATAAAATATCGAATTTAAAATTTTTTGACTGTTAATACTGTGCTAATTAGGATACCTTACAAAAACGATTATAAGGTAATTCACTAATTTTATAGAGAAATCTTAACGAAGATTATAAGGAAATCCTTACTAAAATTATAAGGAAACATTATTGCTTTAGTAAATATTTTTCAAAAAGTATTCTTATTAGTATTACAATTTTCAAAATAAACAATTTATAATATGATTGTAGAAAAATAATTTGTAAAATATGTACAATATTTTGTTTGTGTAACTTTATATATTAATGTTTTTACAAATCAAAATCCCATTACTTCCTATTAAGTTAAATTCTTTCTATATGTTAAAAATTGACTTAAAATTAATTTATAAGCATTTTAAATTCGATGATGATAATTCTTCATCAAAAAGATAACGATTTTTCAAATATTTCAATACAAAAATTCTGTTTTATTTATTCTTTATTAATTAATATTTTTGTTTACTATTGCATTACAAGAAACGCAATGAAGATTTAATAAATCTTACACACATTCTAACTTATATCACTATTTAATGACATAATCAGTTCTAGAATATTAATAAATCATCATTAACATAATAAACACCCTAAAAACTCAGTCTCTGGATCTAAGGGAAACATAAAGGGCGAGTATCAATATTAAAACTTTATTTTTAATTTGTTTTTCAAGTTGGTGATTTCATTTGAAATTTTATGCAATTTTTTAATGGTCATAGTTTTGCTTATTAGAAATTTTAACATTTACATTATTTTCTCTGAATTACCTATGTCGTGGGAAGAATATGCATAACGATGACTTATTTTGAGCATTCCGCTTAATTTCATATTCACTTTTCTTGTTTTCTTTCTATAACAAGAAATTTCAATCAAATTCTATAATTTCAGAAATTAGGAAAACATGTACTATAAGGT
Organism: Latrodectus geometricus; assembly: GCA_026290005.1. NCBI lineage: Eukaryota > Metazoa > Arthropoda > Arachnida > Araneae > Theridiidae > Latrodectus > Latrodectus geometricus. The sequence goes on from JAPDSC010144782.1 coordinate 77,575, forward strand.
TTACCTCGATAAATAATTCAAAGAAGTAAGTTTAAATTCCTAATTCTTTAACAATTGTAAAAGTAGGAGAAAATTACTATGGTAGGTGTAAATATCTTATCAAACAGCAAGTAAACAAGCAAACTATTTTCGAAGATTTGTAAGACAGCAAGTATCTAAAAAAGTCAAGTCAAATAATGAGTTATTTTTTAAATTTTAGAGAATTTCACATTATTCATATAGCAAGATTTGATAAAAATAATTTTAACAAATAAACAGAATTTTTTGCTACTGAAGTGTCTTAATATAAATTGTAAGCTTGAAATAGAAATATTTTGATAATATCTATTTTAATTACTTTTTATCATTATTTCAAATCTAGAATGTGATTCAAAATATAGCGTACGAAATAAAAATACTTAAAACAATTTTAAACAATTGTTTCTATTTTAGATGTACATCATTCTAATCAAAAATGTGTGTGTACATTGAATTGAGATAACTATATCATTTTATTGTAAAAAAATATAAATGAATACAATTAAGCAAAAGACGCTCTTAACATTCTAGGTTAAGTATCAAAATAATTGATTTAATTTTGGAATATTGAGTGAAAGAATGAATGAAGGTAACTATTGTATTAGCATAAATAATGTGAATAGCTAAAAGTAATAGAAATAAAACATAGATATAGTAATAGAAATAATACATTTGTTAGCTGATAAATTATTTTTGAGATAAGTATAGTCTAAATAATTAAAAAATTATGTAGAAATAACTGTTAAAGATATTAAGTATGATATGAGTAGGAAAAATTCAGTAAATATTTCAAGAAATTTGGACAAAAATTTTGTTATTGGCTAATGACAGAGAGGAAACAAAGCTATAAATTATAAATAATTAATGAATTATTAATAATGAATCACATGCACTTTTTCATTTTTATATAATTTTTCAACAATTATATGCTCAGGGCAATTTTTTTCATCTTTTTACTGCAAAGTTTGTGCAGTTTTAAGTGGTAATAATATCTTTGAGGATATTTGTTTTGATAAATTCTTCTTTTTTTTTAATGCGGACTCCTTCTTTCGAGGACCGCAGGTTTCAGTGGCATTTTAACCATTGTATATGCTAACTATTTGGAAGAAATTGCAATTTGACAATATTCACAAATTCTTAAAGACATACAATATTTAATTTTATTCAAAAAATATTTTTGTACTATGGCATTCATATATAGATCAGCAATAAATAAATAGAAGGAGATGTCGAAAGCATGAAAATTTCAGCTAGCTACGAAATAATTAAATGATTTCGTGACTTCTTTTATCCACTTTCCGATGCATTTCTTATCAGTGGCGTATGGAAAAAAGTATAAGCACATTCGCTACAGTGGGAAAAACTTTGTTTTCAAAAATCCAAATATATAGTAAATATCTTTATTTTGTTAAAAATAATAATGTGGGAATTTAGAAAAAAGAGGGCAGCCGATGACGGGGATAACATACGGGGATTTACATAAGTTTCTTTGAATTCCGTGCAGCTGTTCTCAATTTTATTTCAGAAAAAATTCGACTTCTTATTTATAAAAATTAGTAAAATATTTTAAGCAGAATAAGGATTTTATTTATGAAGAAATGTTATTTTCAAAAATGAAAATTTGCTGTTTAAATTAATTGTACCGTTATATACAGGTATAATGCTAAAGAAAATGATAGTCATTTGAGAGAGAGAGAGAGCTCCTTCAAGATCTATTTATCTTAATTTAGCACTCTATTTCTGGGGAAGTTGTTTCCGTTCCAACAAGATAAGAATATCTCTGATAAACTCAGTTATCAAAACTAAGAAATATATCAGATAAATATTAAGAGAACTTAGTTCTTTAAACTTTAATTTAACATGTAAATATTGATATTAGGAGCACATTTTGTTTATAGCACCAATGAAAAAAAAAAATGCTAGACTGTAATAGTCAAATTAAATATTTGAATAAGAAATTTTGTTATAAGAAAATTTCTTTAAACATTTGTGCATTTTCAATAATAAAATATGCTTTTCATAAAAAAAATTATGTAAATTTTTATATCAATAGATTTGTAAATTTTTATTGATTACTTCTACTTTTGGAAATTTTATTAAATGTATATATTTGTTCACATTATTTGACGAATTGTTTCCTTCTAATTAAATATTACAAATCTTTGTATAAATTATTTCATATATTTGTGTATTTATTGTTTAAATCATTGTCTTATTTAAATTATCAATAAAATTTTTTTAACTCCTTGTGTTTCATTATATTATCCATATTATCGTATTTTTATTTTCATACGACATTCACTGAATTATTTTACAGAAACCATACCTTTTATTATACATAAATTTAATTTTTAAATATTCAACTCGTGTGTAAATCAAAATCAAATACTTGGCAATTTGACGCGACTTATTCAATTTGAATAGAATAACACAGAGAATCTTAAAATCTTTTGATTCTGTGAGAAATGTGTTTTAAAGATGTTTCAATATTATGTTGATCATGTATTATTTTGAAAGTATCGAACTGTAAGGTACACTAATCTTTTTTTAATTTGTATTATTTTTAATAACATATGTTCTTAATATTTTATAATATTAAGAAATGCATTAAGGCATTTGCCCGTGTCTGACACGGGCGAATGTCATTGCCACATGGTTGTCTCACACGGGCGCTTTTGTTATTTCTAATGCCCGTCTCAGACCCGTTCCAGTAAAACTAGATAGGCTAAATTATATGCCCTCTATATTAATATTAAATTATAATTAAATTTTTAACATAGATGGCATATGGATAATTTTTGGAAGTTTTTTTCGAAAAAAACTCGTGCTTTAAGGGGTTAAAGAATTTGAAAAGTCAAGAAAAATTTTAAAGCTATAATTAGTAACTTTAAAGATGTTTTTCCTTTTCAGTGACTTGTTTCATGAAACTATAATAATTATTTAAATATGGTAATTTCATTCATAAATTGAAACAAAACTTTGTGGTACTTATGTTTAATATTTCTTCATTGTTATGATAATAACATTTATAAAATGTTTTTTGTTTTATAAAAAAAGCAAATTTTTACCTTTGAAATGGACATAAGCCATTTTACAAAAGAAATGAAAAACGAATTTTAATATACATTAAACGTAGTTCAAGTACTCAAATCATAAATAAATTCCCAAGTGAAAATATCGCTTTTAAAAAATATGAGCAAATTCATATCAATAACCTTCAAAGAGTTTACTCGAAAGCTAAAAGATAAAAAAAAAAAAAGATGTTTTAAAATGTTTCATAAATAAACTCTTGAAACTGACAGTATCATTATCAGTTGAAACAAATTTTACTTTAATCCAAGGTTAGTTAAGCATCATCATCATCATATATATATATATTATACACACACACATTTTCCATATATTTTATATCTTGTAACGGAATCAAATTTTCGTCTAACCTTCACTCTTATTACATAAAAGAAATACAATACCAAAAACCGATTTATTGATAAACAAAGAATGCCAGAAGAATTTTCATTCTTGTTTAGCTGAAAGTTGTTTTGGGAAATCAATTTCCCCTCTCAGATGAAAACTCTTGAAATGAAATGATATAAGAACAAATATTTATACAATTGTGAAGTACTTTCAGCTATTATTGTACTTCTTGATTGATTATTTTTTCTGGAATATAATTATATTTATATTTATTGTACATTGCTTATAAATGTTTCAGTGAATTCTGTGATTTTAATCACATTAATTTTATGAAGAATAAATGAGTAGTGTTGTTTTCAAAAAGAATTAAAGGAACTTTAGAAAAAAATCAAGTGCCTATGAACTATAAAAAGGAATTTTTTATGGCCATTTTTGGAAGCTCTATTTATATAACTATCAATAATAAGTCACACTTTATTCACATCTTTATACAAATGTGATAATTTTGAAGAGTGTTTTGGGTTTTAAAGTATGATTTTAAGGAATGGTGTACCAATTTACATTTAATGCTTTTTTTCCTAAAAAAAATCCGTATGTTTAGACATATATTATTTTTATTTAATAATGTTTTCAGATACATACGTTATAACGCATGTATCTGAAATAATGTATCTGTATCTGAAAAATGGAAAAAATACAGAACTATAGTTCTGTATTTTTTCCATTTACAATCAATATCAAGTTTTTTCTGACGATGAAAGTAAATATTAGTAATAAATTATATAGCTTGAATGGATGTCTTCTTACATGATTGATTTATTGCATTTGATCCCTTTTTTGTACTCGAAAATTAACTTCATCGGGATCTAAGTTTAAAACAGATTTGGAAACATTACAAACGCACTAGTTTGAAGTGGGAGATGAAACCACAGACTGTGGAATTATAGGTTAGAGCGTTAACTATTCTTTTTAAACTATGCAATTAATTTTGTGTTTGTTTATTGTGCTGTGAATGGTAGTGTCATATATTTAATAATTATTAATATCACAATTGTTCTATATTATTTTCTGACGGAGGACATTAAATTTTATTTATATGAAGAGTTAATATTTAAAAAAGTAAATAAACTGTAAAAAGTCAGAAAAAGTTTTTTATTTATATATGAACATAATAACTATTAATATCACTATTATTCTATACCAGTGGTTCCCAACCGCTGTTCCGCGGCACACCAGTGTGCCGTTTGAAGCATCGTGGTGTGCCACCGGGTCTGGGTGTCAGGGTGCTGTTCGCCCTCTATAAATCCTCCCGTCACTCCCCCTCCCCTCCGCAGGTGTCGTAGTTGGTCACGGCGCTGTGCAGTGCTATAACTCCTCCCCCTGCAAATCTTGACAAGTGTCCGCCGTGTCCCCGCCCCCATGAGACGCAGGCAGACGCCTCACACAGTGTCAGAGAGACAACGGCTGCTGTGAGGAGAGAAAGTTTTTGAAAAGGAAAGAACTGAACTCTGAACAAAATCTGGAGCCAGATGAGAGCCCGAGTATCAGTGGGGGTCAAAAGAAAGAAAAGATGGTTAAATTCTCTGGCGCAAAGCAATATAGCGAAAGCTATAGTTCAGTTGGTTTTATTTTCACTGGAGATGAACACAAACCAACTGCACTGTGCGTGGTGTGTGGTGAAAAGCTAGCTAACAGTGCTATGGTCCCAAGTAAACTTAAACGCCATCTCCAAACGAAACATCCTTTGCTTCAAAACAAGAATGTGGACTATTTTGTTCGCCTGCGTGACAACATGGAGAAACAGGCAACTTTTATGAGAAAAGCAACAAAGGTAAATGAAAGAACTCTTAAAACTAGCTATCAAGTTGCTGAACTTATAGCCAAGACAAAAAGTCGCACACTGTGGCAGAGACATTAATATTTCCTGCCTGCAAAGCTATTGTAGAGGAGATGCTCGGACCAGAAGCAGCAAAGGAAATAGCCAAAGTCCCTCTCTCAAACAATACAATTTCCAGACGTATTAATGACATGTCTGCAGACATCGAAAATGTGGTTTTGGAAATGATCCGTATCAGTGAGAAATTTGCATTGCAACTTGACGAGTCTACTGATATCAGTGGACATGCTCAACTCTTAGCTAATGTGCGTTTTGTTAATGGTGATGCAATTAGAGAAAACTTCTTTTTTTGCATGGTATTGCCAGAAAAAACAACAGGAGAAGAAATTTTTCGGGTCACATCAGAATACCTTGAACAAGGAGAACTTAAGTGGGAAAACTGCACAAGTGTCTGCACCGATGGAGCTGCAGCCATTGTCGGGCGCACCAAAGACTTTGTAAGCAGAGTGAAGGAAAGAAATCCAGATGTGATTATTACGCATTGTTTTTTACACCGCGAGGCCCTCGTAGCCAAGACTTTACCATCAGCCTTAGTTCATGTGTTGGATGATGTTGTGCGCATGGTAAACATTGTAAAGTCACGACCCATGAAAAGTCGCATATTTGCAGCTTTGTGTGAGGAGATGGGAGCAAAGCATAAAACCTTGCTGTTTCATACGGAGGTCCGGTGGTTGTCGCGTGGCAAGGTCTTGGTTCATGTGTATGAGCTGCGGGAGGAACTTGAAGTGTTTCTGACAAATGAGGGGTCAGATTACGCAAAGCAGCTTGCAAGTGATGAGTGGTGTGCAAGGCTGGCATACCTGGCAGATATATTTCATCATCTGAATGAAGTGAACACCCGAATGCAAGGCCGAAATGAAAACCTGCTTACAAGTACAGATAAAATAAATGGATTCCGTTCAAAGGTGCAACTCTGGCATCAATACGTGGAAAGTGGCAATCTTGAAATGTCACACTCACCATGCAAAGGCAAGGTGTTCACACTGCTGCACTGTGTGAGATAATAGTTAAGCATTTAAAAACTCTTGAGGAGAAGTTGTCAGAGTTTAGAAGTTGAGGAGAAGTTGTTTTATTTCTCTTCAGTCTCCACTGAATGCCTTGACTGGGTTAGGGACCCTTATAGCTCAGCATCAGTTGTTGGAAAGGAAATGACTTTACAGGAGCAGTAGGAACTAATTGAACTGAGACAAAATCGTGGTTGCAAGCTAAGATTTGCTGATCTACCTTTGGACAGTTTTTGGTTGGATACTGCCAAGGAGTTCCCCTTTCTAGCATACAAAGCCATTTTGACATTACTCCCTTTTTCCACTACATATCTGTGTGAGATTAGCTTTTCAAGCATGATTGCTATGAAAACCAAATATAGAGAGAGACTGAGAACTGTTGACTAAGAGTGACGTGTGTATCTTTCTTCGATTCCAGCCAGAATATCAGCTTTGTGTTCAGCCATACAGGCCCAGGTTTCGCACTGAAAGTATTTTATAATTTTTCACTATTCTGTTTACTTAATATTTCATAATAAAGTAATTATAAAATACTTTCTTTGTGCTTATTTGATTCCTATTCAAGAGAATTACTTTATTATAGTCAATATAGTTAGAGAGTTATAGTCAATTAGGCACCGAGTTAATTTTTTAACATTTTCTAATGGTGGTGTGCCTTGTGATTTTTTTCCCCGCGACAAGTGTGCCTTGGCTAAAAAAGGTTGGGAAACCCTGTTCTATACTATATTTCAATGGGAGATATCAAATTTTATCTATCAAACGGTAAGATTAAAAAAGTCAATGAACTGTGAAAATTAATTTTTTTTTATTTAAATTTAACTTTTGGTGTAAAATTTTTAAATTAATTGAACTTTGTAATTTATTCTATCAATTCGAATGTCTTAATGTGAATAGAAATAAATAATAGAAATAAGAAAAGTATTTTTTGCAATTTAGGTTTTATTACCACTTAATGATTATATGTAATTATTATCATTATTCACTTACCTATGTACTTAATTACCATTAATAATTTTCGATATATTTTGTAAAAAGAATTTGTTATAAGAATAATGAAATTTATGATTACGGATTATTATTTTTTTTGTAGTAACAAAAATTATCAAATACTTTAATAGTTGTGCAAATACATTTATTTCCCTAACTTAACATATTGTAAAAAAAGAAAAAAAAAAAAAATGGATGTTTTTACAAAATTAACGTTCTACATTGAAAAGAATCCACAATTTTCATTGCTTATCATGTTTTATTTGATACAAATATGCTACACAATGGGAAAATATTGATTGATAAACCATGATTCAAAATTAGAAAGGTGTATTTTATTAAGGGATGAAAAACTCTACATGAAAATATTTAATTATCATCATATACAATTCCATTCACATTCCATAAAGTAATTTTCAAAAATTTCACTTAAAATCTAAATTCATTTGCATGAAAAGACAATGAAAATATTCAACAATCTGAAAAGATAAGTAGTAACCGATAAAAATATTTTAGATATAATTTTTAAATTTAATTTACATAAGTTTGTTATATTTGAAAGTTATATTCGAAAGTTGTGGTTTTCTTGAAAAATATATTTATTATTTATATTATTTTAGGCGCATGCATCAAAACTAACTCATGTTCTCACTTATTTAGACTAACTTAAGTAGAAAATATACCTTCTCCTCTTCTGAAAATAGTTTCAGAAAATATCTTAACAGACATACTAGCATAAATCAAAATGAAGTATTTTAAAAATTATTTACGATTCTAATTATCTGCTGTCATTTAAGTATTAAAATGATTAAGTATTAAAATGATTTATTTGACAAAATTCAAAAATAAAAATAATATTGGAAAAGTAATTCTTATGTTAAATTAAAATAAAACATAAAGTAATTCTTATGTTAAAATAATTCTTAAAAGTAAAGGAAAACTTATGTTGATTTTATTGTACGAACAATGATGAAAGAATTTTTTTTTTCTTTTATATTAAAGACATCAAACAATTAAAATATTCTAAGTACAACATAAATCAAAAACTTCATTAATAATTTTAAAATATAATGAAAACCTAAAGTAACTAAAATTATAAACTTTGGTTAGACTATACTTTAGGGAGCCCTTTTGATTCTCGCCAAGTTGTGATCGCGGATCATCGCTAAGCTCCGACTCGTGTTGTGATTGGCTTAGATCTAGTTGAGGCTCTGATTGGTTACCTCTTTGCACTATAATCGGCGCGAACAGGAATGGCGCCAAAAAAATCACCAAGTTCTCCAAAGGGCACGCTAAAGTAGTTTTATCCAAACTTATAAAATTAAAACAATGCATAGTAATATTATTAAATACGATTTGTTTGTCATAAATTGAAAAGATATGAATAAATATTCAATTTTAAAATTTTGAGAAATTATTTATGCTATTTTTATTTTACAGAGTTTACTATAATACTATTAAAATGTGGTTTATATATAAGGATATATGCATTTTGAAATTGCATTTTGGTAATTTTGTGTCAAATTCTAATTTTTATTTAAAATAACAATTATTTAATAAATAAAGTTATTACAAAAAGAGCAATAATAAAAATAAAAACATACTTCGATAAATATAAGATCAAATACCAATTTCAAATATTTAAACACTTTTCAGAAAATTCAATTCAAGAGATAAAATGCATGTATAAAAATATAATTTAAACTTGTTTATTTTTTTCTCTACATTTAAATATACTGTGAAATCTTATCTAAGGATTCGATTTGTATCGAAAACTAAAATTAAAATAAAACAAAATGATATTTAAAAACAAATTGTTTAAATAAAACAAATAGCTAAAGAGTCGTTAAAATTTTCAAGAAAAGCTTGAGTTTGCGGAGATGTAATCAATAAATTTTCAGCAAAATTTAAAAAACTGCATCCGCTAAAAATTATCTGAGAGACTGATAGAAACTTAAAACGAATTCATTTAAAAGGTCACATGTTTCGATTTATCGTAAAAATGTCATTAAAACTTGTGTTTATGTTTGCGAACTCTCTCTTCTCTGTGATGGTTTAGACCAATGATTTTCAACCAATGAGTCGCCGTACTTTTGTGCGTCACTTTTAAAGTGTGCTGCCATATTTTAGAAATGCATATAGTAAAAATTAAAATGCTTTTTTTACTACAAATAAAGTCTTTTTAAATCAGTGAAAGGTGTACACTGTAAAAGAAAGCTTGTTTTCACAGTTAAGTATCATATTTTTTCCAGTTAAAAATTGTTTTTACTTGCGATAACTATGACCAACATAAAATGAAATGTTTGCCCCCCTTGAAGAAATTTCAAGTGCCCCAGTATCTACAATTACAATTTTCTATATCTTATTTGTGTGAATTTGGACTTTCATTATTAACAAACATAAAAACATAAGAAAAAAGATCGAGACTTAAATTTAGAAGATGATATGATGTAACATTGTATTGTGTGCGTCATTTTTACGTCCAAATATAAATAAATACAAAAAAAATTATCAAAAAAACATCAAGCTCAAATTTCTTACTAAAAGTATCCTTATTATTACATTGTAATTAATAAACGTACTGCTGTTTATATAGTATTACATATTATATTATTTTATTTTATATTCAAAATTATTATCATAAACTATTTTATACTGTGCATTATAGGTAAGTAAGAATAACTTTTAAGTTTATCTTTGTGTGCCACCAAATTTTGAAATCGTTAAAACTGTGCAGCTGGTGAATCACTGGTTTAATTAATATATTCTTTTTACATTTAAATTTTGAAAGTAACCATTAAACCAAAGGAAGCGCGTAAAAATAAAACTGATAATAACAGAAAATAACTAAAACGGTAATTTAAAAACAATGCTTAAGAACTGATTTTTTTTTTTAAAATTGCTTTTATTGCTTTAATTATAATAAAATAAATGAAAGCAACAAAAGGCACATGATGGACATTTAGTTGTTACTTACCTATATAAACACCTCTAATATTTCTCGATGGAAGGAAACTTAGTACGTATAAAAATATTTTGGAGTAAGTTTTTGATATCTAAATTTCATTTCAGTTCAGATTCATATATATTCGAATTGAATATATTTCAGATAATTAATTATCATCTCGTTAGTTGGTTAGTTTGTCATCGTAAGAAATTTTATATTGACAAATCAACTGTCGCATTATATTTTGAACAAGAGAGATAAGCAAGATTTATTGTTCACCTTGAGATAAGCAAGATTTTGTTAAAATGAGAGAACAAGGTTTTTAATATCTGTATTTTGAAAGAAGTTAATTTTGATAATTATATTTCATTGAAAAATTTCATGGCATAAAATTTTACCCTTACATCAAATTAATTCAGAATGGTTTAACTGCAGCATTCCATTGAAAAATTTAATAATAATTAAAAATGGTTTGTTGAAAATAAGATATTTCCAGTACAGATTTTCTACTATTCTTTTTTGTCATTTTTAACAGATATCAGTGTGAATGAGTCAGAGAAAAAGTGCCTACAATAGTGCTGAATATATTTGAAATGTGGCTTTATTTCATCACCAGGAAATAGAAAACTAACTTCGATGTAATAAAACTCAGATGTTTCAGTGAACTCTTCCATGTTTAAGCAACATTTAATAAAATCCATACTGACAAAACGATATCAAATAATCAAAAAATATTTGAAAACACCATATCTGTTGTTGTTACATATGACACTTGGCGAAGACAAGCCCACTAGTCAGGGACAGGGCAAATGAAGTCAGACAGAGCATCTTCCATGTTTTGAATAGAGCATCTTCCTACGAAGGTGGAAGTACAACCTTTGGCTCATAGATGGCAGCACCATCTTGGTATTCCAATTTAGAGTTAGAAGCAAGAGAAGACCCAAAGCCTGGCACAACATCCTCAGACGTATTAATTTGGAATGAGAACACGACATACTTTATGTGCCTCAGTCACCATTAGCGAACCCGACGTATCTTCGGTTAAGTCGGGGATTCAAACTCACCACCTTCCAGTAACAAGAACGACGCCCTAACCAATCAGGCTTCCGCATTCCTACTCCATTTCTACAACAACTAATAGTGAAATCGATGAGGAAGTGGACAGCGTATATATGTTAACAAAAGTGAATAATAGATTTCTTTTTAAAATTGAGAGGATAAATCCGTTTTTTAAAATTGACTTAAAATCTTATTAAAAGTAATTTGCATTAATTTTATAATTTACGTGAATATATATTAAAAATATTTGCATTAATATTTGCTAACTACATTATTTTAGATATGTGCCGGAAAATTTTTCGAAATTAAAACTGCGATATGTATTAAAAATTTACAGTAATTATAAGCGTACTTTTTTAATTAGTTTGTGTAAAGGAGCTTGAGAATCCCATAGTGATAGGTTTCGTTGTAGGTCTTTTACATATAGAAATAAACATCAACAAAAAGTTCTGTTAATTTAATAAAAAGATTTCTTATGCCAGTCTCAGGAAAAGATTATGCTACGGGACATTCGAAAACCATTTTATGTAACGAGAAAATGTAATATGTTGCTTAAAATATACAACTCATTATCCATATCTTTTTAGTAGCTTGGTTAATAGTAACTATTAGTTAAATGTGATAATTCTATAGGGATCTGTCGTATTTCTGCTAGATTTTGTGACAAGAATAGTTATTGCATTGCTCAAAAATCAGAAGAAATTTTGACAAAAAGGATGAAAAAATTCAGTATAATATTCTTATATCGTAGAATGAAATGTTTTGCAGTATTGAAAGAGGGAGAATAATTTATGTATACAATATGTAGCAAATATTGAACTGTATGAATCTTTAAGACAAAACTAAACTCAGCTTTGTTAGATGGTAAATTGCTACCATTAACTTTTATTACAGAAACACTTCAAATACAGAAAGGACAGGTTTTTTGTGCTCTAATTTAGTTAATCAAATTTAGAAAATTAAATTTAATCAGTCTGACTGTCATAATTGAAAAAATGTCCATGATTTGATAGTTATATATGTCTGGATAATTAAGGTAACCAACTTTATAACTGGCATTTTCTTATATATTAAATTCTAATTAAGCATTTTTTATGAATTAGTTCGTCTCTTCTTTTTTTTATTAGAATTTTGCGGAATAGTTTAAATATTTGAACCGATAATCCATGCTGTAATTCTACCTTCCATGCGGTTCGAAAAGTATTCAGAAATAATGAATTAAGGCATAAAATTTCCTTTTTTTTAACCTGGTACTACTCTAAACAATGGTGCAGATGGCCAATTTTCAAAGAAATGCAACATTTTGGATGTCGAGTGAAAAGATTATTTTTGTGAAGGTGTCTAGACACAATAAGCCATGACACTTGTTGCCCCGTTACTATACATGGTTGTTAAGTAATGGTGCCTACTGATTGGTACTGGGGTCTTTTCACCTGCAGAAGGATATATCTATCATTCACTCCAGTTGTTTTCATGGGGTGGAAATTCTCAACCTTTCCAATAACTGTACCTAGGTTTTGGAAGGCTTCCCACGAGCACAAAATGGCACTTTTTTTTCTGAACTCTTTAGTTACCCTGTTCACATTAGGCACTTTTCCTGCTTTACAGTCATTCTTCCTCGTGTATAGTTGTCCAGTTCATAATTTCTTGTAGTCCTATTTCATTAAGGAACTTCCACTTGCAGCGTCTTTAACTCCGTCTTTATACTTCTCTTCATTGTAGTATAGAGCTAATCGCAAGCGTCAAATTTAATCAGTCTGACTTTCATAATTGAAAAAATGCCCATGATTTGATTGTTATATATGTCTGGTATAATGAAAGTAACCGACTTTATAACTAACTATGGCAATTTCTTATATATCGAATCCTAATTAAGCATTTTTTATGAATTATATTGTCTCTTCTTTTTTTTTATTATAATTTTGCTGAATAGTTAATCGATTTGAACAGATAATTTATTCTGTACTTCTACCTTCCATGTGATTTCCGAAATATTCAGAAATAATGAATTAAGAAGTAAAATTTCCCTTTATTTAGATCTGATATTACTCTAATCGGTTAATTCCCAGTGAACGGTACGCTCCTTGTACGGTACGCATATATACAACGGTATGCATATATACAATTATAATTAATTGTATAAAATAATATAATTTTATATTATATAGTTATATTAATTGTATATTGTATAATTATATTAATTGTATAAAAAGAGCGTACCGTACACTGGGATACAGCCACTCTAATCAGTTGCCAGATGGCCAATTTTCAAAGAAATGCAACATTTTGGATGTTGAGTGAAAAGATTATTTTTGTGAAGGTGTCTAGACACAATAAGCCATGACACTTGTTGCCCCGTTACTATACATGGTTGTTAAGTAATGGTGCCTACTGATTGGTACTGGGGTCTTTTCACCTGCAGAAGGATATATCTATCATTCACTCCAGTTGTTTTCATGGGGTGGAAATTCTCAACCTTTTCAATAACTGTACCTATAGTTTGGAAGGCTTCCCACGTGCACAAAATGGTTCTTTTTTATTCTGAGCTCATCAGCTATACTGTTCACATTAGGAACTGTTCCTGCTTTCCAGTCATTCTTCCTCTTGTGTAGTCGTCCAGTTAATAATTTCTTGTATTCCTATTTCATTAAAGAACTTCCACATGCAGCGTCTTTAACTCCGTCTTTATTCTTCTTTTCATTGTAGTACTGAGCTAATCGCAAGCGTTTTGCATTCGCTCAAGTTGCTTATGACATTTTGTCTAGTTAATTATCTACGCATAATCTTTTCATTGCATTTTGTGTTCATATTACAGATCACAAGAGCCCCTATTCTGCAATTTCATGACTATCTGCTTAAAATTTACATTGTTGCTTAAATTTTGCATACAAGAGTATATTCGCCCAAAATCCTCGCCAATTATAGCGCTACGAGGACTTACCTGAACATAAAGTAAATCATCGCTATAGATGTATGAACATTAAGGACTATAGATATAGCGGCTTATGTGCATATCCAAAAAATGTCCACCCAATCACAAAACTGCCTTCTTTGAATGATAGAAAATATTTCATATGTTCTAGCTAAATCAATGAAAACTGGATATTGCTTTGGATGCTAAACCACGGATCGCTATAGTTGATATCAAAGAAAATTACTTAATCAAGTGGATATGGGGACGAGTCCAATTAATAAGATAACACTTGTGAACAAACAGAGATGCTGAAATCTATGTGCTGGTGATGTCACCTAGATCACTGTTTGCTGCACTGGTTGTTCTCTTCGAAGCATTTTTTATTCCTCTCACATATGACATATTTGATTAGATCTTTAATAATTTGATTCTTGTAGTTTTATTTTGTTCTCCTTTCTTAACAATTCATTTAAATTTCATGAATCGATTTATGTTTAAGCAAGATATTGTTATTTTTTTCGTAAATTTCTACCATTTTTTTAAGACTATTAAGTATGAAGTAGCTATTCTATTCAACCATTTCATTGCGGTTGGGCTAAACTAACTGTAAGAATAATTGGAACATAATAAAAGCATATAATTTCAAAAATAAAGATTCTAAAAAAAATGTTAAATATTTATCCTGCTTATATTTAATTTAAAATTTAATATGAATCTTTAGTCTGATTATAGTTTTTATCGGCCTTTTTTATATTCACCAATTAACATTTTATATGAAAATAAAAATTTAATAAAAAAAATAAGAAAAAACATTCAAACTAGCAGAGATATAATGGCATTTTTATTTTATCTGTATAGTGATTGATATTTTAATTTGTGTTCTGTCCTCAAACAGAATGAAATATAACTGAATTATGAATGAGGTGAGAAAAATTTGATACAAAAAGCGACGCATTAGTATGCTAGACTTTATTTTATATCAGAGAATGAATGAATTTTTTTACTTAACAGAACATTGTTTAAAATATCGAAATCCTACCGAAAATTAACATTTATCTGAAAGTGCTTCTGTTCATTAGGAACCGTAGAAATCATTGGAACTACCGGAAAGAAAGCGATTTATGGCCCAAATGTTACGTATATGCTACGCAAACTCATTCATTAATGACATAGATTGCAACGATATGATGCAACAAGCTTACGACTGTCGTATTTTATGTGACTCAGTCTTATTTGATGTGACTTATGGCATAAGTTTCGGAACTCACTCTCATTTGTGTGTTAGGGTGTTGCCAGGTATTTACATTCAAATTATGCTTTCGTGAAGTTGGGGGAAAAGCACGTATTTTGTACAAATAGTCAATTTCTGATGTTACACCCTAATTAATTTAAATGACTAGAAAATAATTTCATTTCGAATAGCTTTAGAAAAATAAAACACATTAAATTACACGTATTAAATATTCGACGAGAAAAAAAAACTTTCTTATTTATGATGATAACAACGTATTTCAAAATCTATTAAATAGAACATTTAAACATGCATTTATGATCGTTAAAATTTCTTCCTCAGGAAGAAATGAAAATAATGAAATGATATTTATTAACTAAATTCATTATACTAGAAATAAAGTTTTCAGAAAGTTTGGAAGCATAAGTCCCTGGGAAATCGATTCTTCGAACAACAATATTTTGGGGAATAGACAACGCATAAGAGCTTGGGCATTGATTCAAACTAAGATTGGATAGCACAAATACAAGTATAGTTCAACATAATACTATCAGTTATAATGATTGGTGTATGGTAACGAGCCACTTGCTTAGAAGTTATTGGTTAGATATTTCCAATTGGTGAAAGATCTGGAGAAAGAACTAGATATGATGACAAAAAGAATTTTATGTATTGAGGACAATCTGCATAATAATAAAAAATGGTGACCATGCATTATTCTGTTGAAGAGTTTCACAGATCTAAAATGAAAGGTAGAGTCAAAATCCTTAATCCAACAGAAATGTAAAAATCACTTGCGAAATCACGAGTATCCAATGGGATTCCATAGTTTCACTCCAGGTGATGGACTAATATGACGATGTTGATCAACTCTGGCAATTTGTGTCCTCTTCGATGCCTCCAGACATGGAGAACTATATGTTTGTCTTCTCAAGCGTTAGTTATTGTTGGAGATCATTGTGAGACCCTGTGTGTATGTCACTCAGTGTAACACTGAAATCTATCGATTCCACATTCGCCTGAAAAAATTATTTATCTCAGTTTCCAGTACTTCATCCATCAGTAATTTTATATTTTCCATCTCAATTGAATTGAGACAATAAGAAGAGTAATTATTGAATTAGTACTTTGGTTCTTTTAAATTATGGTTTCCTAAAGTTAATTGTTCCATCAAGGGTTACTGTCTTTTTGGTTCATGCAAAGAATTTTTATTACAAATAAAACCTAAATCATCTTCTTTTTTCTTTTTAATTAAACTACTTATGAAAAGTTCTACAATTTTGCCTTATGATCTTTGTGCGATTTGCCCTTTTTGTAGATTTTAAATAATGTTTAGTCATTCTTTTACATTATTTCGTATTCTTATGTATTATATATATATATATATATATATATATATATATATAATATTTTATTTAAATGATTGTCATCTTTGTTGATAGATTTGATTGCTATCCATACATACATTGGTGTGCAAAACTTAAGCAACAAGTGGTTTTTCTGCCATAACTCCAGGAGAAATCATTTGAGGGACATGAAATTCAGACATGAGACACATCATTTTGTACTTAAAGGAAGACGAAAGCATAGTTGAACAAAAATTTCATACAGTATGGAAAATAGGCTTAATTGAACTCACAGTATCCCTGCACAAGGTCATATGTCCAAGAGGAGCAATAACAAACAGATGCCCCTTAGTATGGAATATGCCATCCTTTTACTGCAATGGTTGCTTCGCACCGTCTCCCAATACTCAGCACCAGATTGTCCAGCAATTCTTGCAGTAAGAGTGCCCATTCCTCAATTAGCATCTGTTTCAGTTGCCTCGTGCTGCAATGCGTCTCCCCAAAGCAATTCACATATTCTAAGGGATTTAAATCAGGGAACTACTCTGGCCAATTCATTCGGATGATGTCTTCACTTTTCAGTAGCTGCTGAACAGCATAAGTCTGATGTGGCAATGCCTTTTC
Source organism: Latrodectus geometricus (assembly GCA_026290005.1). Classification (NCBI taxonomy): domain Eukaryota; kingdom Metazoa; phylum Arthropoda; class Arachnida; order Araneae; family Theridiidae; genus Latrodectus; species Latrodectus geometricus. The sequence continues at coordinate 95,019 of JAPDSC010144782.1, forward strand.
ATCGATAAAATTGAAATCTTTTTCAAAGGCACCTCGGAACAAACGCACACGGGGAAGGAGTACCTCCTGACAATAGCGATCTCCGGTTACAGAACCTCTGTCGAAAACGTGGAGCTGAGTCCACCAGTTCTGCATAATATTTCCCCAGACGAGAACTCCAGGACCACTATAACGGTCTCTTTGTGTTATGTTATAGGGATGAAACAGTGTCCCGACCTCTCTCCAAATCAACTGGCATTGAGAATCACTTGTGGCACTTAAACGACTCTCATCTGTGAAGAGGACGTGACTCCATTGATTAGATGTCCAGTTTTTGTGCTCTTTGCACCACTCTAAATGGTGCCAATGGCGAGCAGTCCATGAAATGCAGGGTTTGGGACGGTGAGCGAATAGGCCACCTTTGTGAAGGAGTCTGGCCACGGTAAACAACGACACTTGTCACCCCATTTCTGTATACAGTTGCTGAGCAATGGCGCTTACTGAATGGTTTCGGGTTTTTTTCGCCAGCAGGATTGACCAGCGTACTCCCCTAATTTAAATCCCATAGAACATGTTTGGGATGCTTTGGCGAGACGCATTGCGGTACGATTGCATCCCCCGGGAAACACGCAGCAACTGAAACAGATGCTAATTGAGGAATGGGCACTCTTACCTCAAGAACAGCTGGACAATCTGGTTCCAAGTATGGATTGACAGTACGAAGCAGCCAATGCAGTAAGGGGAGGGCATAATCCCATACTAAGGAACATTTGTTTGTTATTGTTTATCTTGGATAGATGATCTTGTGTAGGGATACCGTGAGTTCAATAAAGTTTATTTATGTTTGATCCCATACTGTATGCATTGTATTCATTTTTGTGCAACTATGCTTTCGTCATCCTTGAACAACAAAATGATGTGTCTCATATCTGAATTTCATGTCTCTCAGATGATTTCTCGCGGAGTTATGGCAGGAAAACCACTTGTTGTTTAAGTTTTGCACACCAGTGTAGAAAATCGTTTCTCATTTGATATTGATGGTTAAGAATTGCTAATCAGAATAATTTTTTTGTGAAGGAGAAAGCATATGTATTTTCGTTGTTCGCATGCGCAATTCGTTCGTAATGTTACTCCTTGGCTGTTTTATTCTATAAAATTTTAGTATATCCTTTAAATGATTGAGAATAAGGACTGATATCAGATGTTTGTTCTTTGGTAGTATGCAGAAAGATTTTTTGTTCTTAGATTATCATTTTGTTTGTCTGACCTTTTACTTTTTAAGTTTTGATCAAAATAATTTATTTTATCTGAATTATCATCGTTTTAAAATGATTCAGAATACAAGAGGATTATTTCCTTATATAGACTTATTATCTTTTTTCTTTTGGTTTGCCCTATGTTTCATGAGTTAAGTTTCTAAGTTTCCTCATTAATTATAAGTTGGAATCAAAGCAGTAACTGAATGAAGACAACAAGATATCTTCATCAAATACGTCGTTATTATGGAGGAAGTTAATAATTATTGCTGTGAGGAAAATTGCAGTTGTATAAAGATATTTTTACTACAACTCCACTGAAAATAAACATTTTTGTAATTTTGCGCCAATAACTAATGAAGAATTTATGAGTGAATTGTGCAATTTATTTTTACAACAGTGCTTAGTCAGCTGAATCAAGTGATGGAATATTAATGGATGCTGGGAGATGAATTGAGGCAATTTAATGTATTTGTTCGTGTTTGAAAGAATTTCTTTTAGATTTCTACGTTAAAATTTTATTTAGTAAAAATTCTCTGTTCTTAAAATCATAATTTTCTTATTTTAATCTATATCGAAAATTATTTTTAGTTTTTGATAAAGCTGCGGATGTCATGATGAAAGCATGTCATGATGTGTAATTTATGCATTCCCGCATATGAAATTCATATTTTGGAGTTTTACGTTATAGAGTTTATTTCCTTTATGGAAAATGAATAAATCTAATTTATTTGTTTGTCTTTAATTGTTTTCATTTGCATAAGTAACATATTTGTTGATTATTGTTTCATATTTATGTAATTTTTTCTTCTTGATATTGCAATTTCAAACCGAGAAGTACAGTAGGAAGTTGGAAAATTCATTAGAAAGAGAACACAAATCAAAGTCAGTAATTTTTCTGAGAAAATTCTATGTAAAGTGTTTCACTCTTACCATTTATTAACTATCCAATGTTCAATAACTAAAAAAAAAAATAAAAAAAATAAAAAAAAAAAACAGCCATTTGTAATGTTTAAAAATTTTTTCTAAAAATGTCTAAGTAAAAAAATTAAATTTGTATACCATTTATTTACAACTGGTCTATAGTATTAACTGACCTGCTACTTATCAACATGAAGAAAAAAACATATATATAATTCAATTAAAATAATTCAGTATTTCCTAATTAGGTTAATTTTGTTTGTATAACAAATTATTTTCTATTATACGTGGTATTGTTTGAAGGTTATATTTATTGTATGAAAGTGTATTATATTGTTTATACTTTTTAGAATATAATGTGCAGCAGCAATTCTTTCTGGAAACATTTCCTGGAAACCAGGTACGATATAAAAAACATTGCACAAGATTATTGACCATGACTTTTAAGATTATGTATATTTCATCGCATTTTATACTTTTTCATAATTTTTACAGAAGCGTACCACAAGGAATTTTACAGTTAAGTATCACTTTTTTTTTTTTTTTTTTTAAGTTCTTTGCAATTGAAATTATACATCTGCAACTATTGCTAGAAGAAATAGCCTGTCGGTATGAATTTTATTCGGCAAAACTAATAAGTAAATTAGGCTGCGTTAAGTAGTGGAAAAAAAAAATCCAGACTTAAAGTACCATTTTGATGTCTGATCCTGTCGAAGATTATTCTGAGAGAAACTATGGACCTTTAACATTTGATTTAATGTTCATTTGTTGATATGGAGTAGAAGTTAGGATGGAAGAATATTAACTCAGGCGTAGACCACATAACTTTGTTGTGACTCAAAATTAGAGAACGGCTGATTTTTTTTTTTTTTTTTTATTTTTTTTTTTAACAATTTAACTTAACTGAAACAGGAAGTCAGAAAAATGTAATAGTACACAAAACAATATGGATACATTTTGCATAAATTAATCTTTGGTTAGCAATAGAAAGATACACTGATGTGCAAAACCTAAGCAACAAGTGGTTTTTGTGCCATAACTCCGTTAGAAATCATCTGAAGGACATGAAATTCAGACATGAGACACATCATTTTGTACTTAAATGATGACGAAAGCACAGTTGCACAAAAATGAATACAATGCATACAGTATGGAATCAAACAAAAATAGGCTTTATTGAATTCACAGTATCCCTACACAAGATCATCTGTCCAAGAAGAACAATAACAAACAAATGTTCCTTTGAATGGGATATGCCCGCGCCTTACTGCAATGATTGCTTCGCACCGTCTCTATAATACTCAGCACCAGATTGTCTAGTAGTTTTTGCGGTAAGAATGACTATTCCTCAGTTAGCATCTGTTTTAGTTGCTGCGTGTTTCCCGGTGGACGTACCTTGCATTTTACCGAATACTATAAAGATAGGATTCTTTTTATTTCTTAACTAGCTGTACCCGCCGGCGTTGCCCGTGCATTTAGAAAATGCAGATAAGTGAATAGCGCAGGAATAGTAGTGTAGGACACGTAGACTGTCTCTCTCTCTTCCCCCCCCCCACACACAACATTCCCCGTCGATAAAAAGGAACAATATATCCTAAATATTTTAAACGGAAAATTTTCCAAAAGATGGTCGCCAGAATTGTTTCTCAAAAGGAGCTGGTACAACCCCGGAATCAGCTATCGGCGAGCAACGATCTCGAGAAGAAGTTTTATAAATAATTTTTTTAAAATTTTTCTAATTCAAAAATCGAAAATCGGGCTTCGATGTCTGGTGGTCGTGCTTCCGTGTAAAAAATTCCAGGTCCCTGCGTGCGATAGATTTGGCTGGAGAGCTCGGTCAGACAAACGGACAGACA
>JAPDSC010144788.1:0-13204 GCA_026290005.1 Latrodectus geometricus
CGAAAATACAAATAAAATTTTATATTATCTTTCTGTGCGATGACAATAAAATAAAAAAGACAAATTTTTAACTAAGTTTAGTAAATATTTAAATTCTTTTTTTTTTTTAAGTAAAACTGATTAAATTCTGAAATACATTTCTCCATTAAAATATTTATAAAGGACTATACATTACTTTTTAATTTTTATAATAATACGTCTCTGGTCAGTTTTTATAATACAAATTTATTTAAAATAATTTTAATAGCATTGTAAATTTGGCATAATGTAAGTATTCTTTAATTCCCTTAACCCTAAATTTTCATTGAAATGAAACTTAAAACCCAAATTATTTTTTGCAATTTCACAGATAACTACATTTAATTTTATTCTATTCATATTTAACTTTTTCGTTAGAAAAATATCAGAAATTTTTTACTGTAAAGTAAAAAAATACTGTCATAATATTTAAAATTATTAAAATATGCAATATTACAAGAAAATAATTTCAATGCATAAGAAACAAATATAATTTGCGTGTAGATGAAGAGAAAAAGATAGAAAAAAAAAACTGTATAATTTAACAAAATACTTCAACGCGAAAATCTCTTATCCAATTTAGATCTATGCAGCATGAATTGAATCAGCTTAATTGGAAAACTTTATAAATAAATCTTCATACCATAAAATAGATTGTTTTAACAAAATAATTTGTTCAATGTTTGCTTAAATTGAATGAAAACGACAATGCATTTTTTTTATTTTATCATTTGACAGTTAGACAAGAATATAATTTTCGAAGTGAGATGCAAAAAAAAGCAAGTCTTTCTTTTATCTATTTGTGAAGCAAAAATATATCACATTTATACTTTTATAAAAAAATATTGACGTCAAAAAACGTTGGAATGAACTGTGTTGAAACGTGACCCAAGAGGCACAGGAAGACACTTAACAATTTTTCTAATTACTAATTCAAAATTTTGCTCATTTCAACTTGCACTTTTTATAACTTTACTTTTATTCAAACTCAAAAGAAAATTACTTTTTTCACGAATGAAACTTTTTTTTTATTTGAAGGGGACTATTTCTCTAATAACATTGTGAATTTGCAAGATTTTCAAAGTGATAACTGAAAAGAAAATTTTTCAATAATTTGAATCCCAATTAAATAATTTTTATACAAAATGTAGTAAGATATTAATGCATATTTTAAATTTTAGTATTGCTAAATGTTTATTAAGAATTTAAAATGATTAATTAATTATATTTAACGATATAATAATTTCAAAAGTATCCGACTATTTCATTTAATTCAAACTGAAGATTTGTATTAACTTTCAAATACTGATTTAAGGATTTTTAATTTAAACATGAACATCAATTAATGAATATAAATTAATGGTAAATTTTAACATGAATATCAATTATCATGACGTAAGTAAAATGAAATTTAATGAAATTCTTTTTAAAGCTTCAATAACTGTATTTTATTTCAGCTGAATAATATTAAATACTAAAAACAATATTGTAGTATTGCAGTGAAATAATTTAATAAGTTTTTTTGTGTGAAAAACTCATGTATATTTATATTTATAAAACGTAATAATTTTCATATACTGAAGTTCAATGTACAATAACAATATAGATAAAATTCATTTTTCTTTTCTAAATAAATTAAAAAAATAATAATGTTATTATTATTCTTAATGACTCACACAAAAGGAAATATAGTTCTATATTATTCACATCTTCAAAAAACTGCTATTTATTGTTTGGGAAATAAGAAATTATAAAAATTGATATTTAAATTAGACATTTTTTTATAAATAAAATCTTTTTTTTCTTATTTATAACTTTCTATTACTAAAATTTAAACAATTATTTGTTTTGTATAAGAAATTACTATACAGAGTAAATGACTTGAAATATAGAATAATTGTAATTTTTCACTGTTGAAAAAATTTCTATTTAATAAATAATACAATGAACTATGGGCTCTATTTAATAATTATATTGATTTAAATTATAATTAATTTTAAAAGTTATTGCTTTGAATATATTTATGAAAAAAGTATGAAAAATTTGAGCTTATGGGGGGAAAAAAAACTCACTGAAAACTTGAAATAACTTAAATTTTATATTTCATGCTAATAATGCATTCCTTTAAAAAATATTCATTTTCATCATATATTTATATGCCCGTTGATTTTTAACTGTACATGAGTGTGACTTGTTAAAATTTAATGGATTTCTTAGAAATTTAATATGACCATGTAAGATAAAATAGTTTATAATATTCATGTGAAATAGAGCAAAAAAGAAACGGAATTTCTGTGTTTTCAAAAAACTATAGATTTTGCTAAAATAAATCAAGTTGATTTTAATTACGTGAAATAAAATAAAATAGTATCTCACCCTTTACACTGGATATTCCTGTGTGGAAAGTGGTCATCAGGAGTAAAACTGTAAGCAAACACCCCGACAAAAACCTCGTAGTTTCAAAGCAGTTTCGGCTTCGTACCATAGTAAAAGTCCTTTTGAATCTATCCTAATAAATCTTTTTTGAAATATAAAGTCTATCAAAGTCCGGTACCGAGCACGCTACATGATCGGCCACGATGAAGGAATCGCATTCTCCTCTCCACAAGATTTCTTCACCAACTCTGACAACAGCAAACTTCGCGCGCTTCCTAAATGTCTAGGGAAGATAGGGAATCTTCACCCTAGGTTACCAAGTTCAAAAGAATCGCCAACCTAAAACCGCCAAGATGATTAGGAGAATATTTTTGGAGTAATCCGCTCGCTCCCGTAAAACTTGTTAGCGGAGCTTTTGAACTTTTTCATGTATTTGGATAAAATGATCAATCTTGATTTCGTAAAATATTCTTTTATATATTATTTGATTAAAACTGAGCATAGTATAATTATATATCATTCCCTTTTTTAATAATAATTTTTAAAGCAAAAAGTGCTCGAAAAAGGAATCTTTCAATTAATTAATTAATTCTTTTTTAATATAAAATATGATGAAAACGTAGACGAAGAAAATAAAACGTACAAACAAAAGAAGTGTTTTAATAATAAAAGTACGACATTTTTTGAAATACACAATATTTGTAAAATACATAATTTAAACTTCTATGCATTAGTTTCAAAAATACAATCTGTGCAATCTCATATAGTTACATTTCGAAAACTTCCCAAAAACTTTATTTCGTAATAAAATTACAAATTAATTTTTCTTTTAAATATTTTGGATGAACTCTATAATTAAATATAAGCACATTTTTCTTTTTAAAAGGAAACGCCACTATAACATGTGAAAATATAATATACTGATTTTTATTGATGTGAAACTATAATATACTGATCTTTATTGATGTGAAACTATAATATACTGATCTTTATTGATGTGAAACTATAATATACTGATTATATTAGGAAGATGACAACAATAATGTTTTTCAATAAATTACAGCAATGTGCTTAATAATCTATAATATTTTTCAAATATATTCTTCTTTTGTTCCACATTTGATTTATTGTTTAGTGAAATCTTTTTTATTTCCTACCAAAAAGTTTGTAAATTATTACTTACGTTACTAGATACAATTCAGTCCGTAAAAGGTTAAAACGAAATTTAAACCGAATTTTTTTTCACTATTGAATTCTAACTTAATGAAATTTTTTTGCTTATCTATATGTATTAAAATTTCAGAAATGTTTTTCATCTTTGCATTTCTTTTCTTTCTTTTCTTTTCTTTTTTGTTCCAATACAAAAATTTATTTTAGAGAAGTTTCTGGATCAATCTTTTTGAAAACGCATTGAACATTTCTGAAAAATGTTAGTTGCTAACATTTTTACTTTGAAATCTGGATACCGCTTAAGGAAATTACCAAAATCGACTTTATGTCGATTAAATCTTCTTTATCAAAACAAATGTTTTTTTATAGTCAATTTACAATTTAGGTTATTACCGAGATCACACAATTAAAATTATGCCATACATCGAATGAAAGTGAACATTGTAAACTTTTTCTGGAAATGCAAACCACTTACCTTTAAATACTAAACAAAAGATATCATTATGGATGGAGTAGGATGAAAAATCAAGAGACATCGAAGACAAGCCATTAACTTTTTATTTATCTTTCTTAGTTAGATTGTTAAAGAGAGTTCATGTAATAAATCCCCGATTAGCTTGAATCAATGCTGCTTGGAATATATTTAAGATGATAAAGTTTGCATTTTATCTAATAAGATTTTTAGATTGCAAGGATTATGATATTTTTGGAAGGTATAGTTATTTTAAATCACAGGGGATTTTTGAAGCACATTTGTTAAAGAATAAAAAAAATATATCATTGATGATGCTGATAAAAACTGATTGGTTTTCTTACCAGGAAGATTTTGAAATATATAAATGTATGTACTTAACCATTAGAATGTTTTAACAGAGGACATGATTAGTTAAAGGAATACATAACTAGTATATCGGACAGAGTGTACATAGATTTGCATTTAACATTTATTGACAAATTCATTATAGCCTTGCTGGAGAGATCCTCGTTCAGAAAATAAGCAGGTTTGAAATTTACAATCAAAAGAAATTTAACACAAGTATGGGAAGGATAATGTGCTGAAACTTCCATGCACATTAAATGTTCCGGATGTTCCATTTTATCTCAGTTAATGTGACATGAAGAGGAGAATTTCACCTCAATTGTTGACCATGCCATTTAGCATTAGGCTCAAAACCATTCAGGAATCTTTAACCACTATCGGCTTTAAAATACAAAAATTATCAGTCACAAATGTATCAAAATAACACATTGTAACTTATTAGTAGCTTCAAATTAACACTAAAGTGATTCCACTGACCGATACGTTATACTCCCTATATCTGTATAAGTGAGAGAAATCTTCTTTCATATATGTATGTAAACTAGTAGCAATATCTGGTTACTAATTAATTCTTAATCATACATTAAGAATAAAATAATTAATAAAATGTAACTATTGCATAAAAGCAAAATAATTTTATCTAAAGAAATTTTAAAATTATAAGTATTTAATTCTTGTTTAGAATTTACTATAATATTAATTTAACATAAATGTCTATTTCGATATTAATCTTGGTAATTTTAAACATTTATCTGCATTCTTTCATTTGGCCATTTATGACAACAATGGCATCTCTCAGCACGGAAAGACTGAGGATTCAATACTAATATACATAGTTTCAGATTACGTTTGAATCTTAGAGTGATATATATATATTCTAGAGTTTTGGCTGATGAAACTAGAATACTAATATTATTGGGATTAAGTAAAGTAATATTATTGGTTATAACTAATATTATTGGGATAAAGTATTTGTTAATAAAGGGATATTAAAAGCTATAGGTCTCAAAATTGATCCCATTGTTATGACATTTTCACTCTCAAAAAAACAAAAGCTTTATAATTTATATCCAAATAATTCAAGAAATGTTAAAATACATTGATCTAAAAGAAAATATATTCAACACTAATCTTTGTAATCCCGGCATTTTACTTTTCATGGTCTAATCCCAATACTCAGAAGAGTCAAACTTTTAACATATATTTTTAATGTCCTAATGTGATTACTAATGAGAGATAAACTTTGACATATAAACATCGAGAATAATATTATTTTTTGCAGGATGTGTGACTATTAAAACTGTAAATAACAACTATTATTAATTATCATGGGTATTTCAATATTTTAATTTTCTCTTTCGCTAACATTCTAATAGGTGATGAAAATAGAACAAAAAGATTTCATGAATGTCTTTAATCATCTTTGTGTACCTAAAAATAACGATTGGATACTTAAATCAGAAATAGCCAGCAGTAACTTGGTTGGTTAGGACATCGATCTCATTATCAGAAAGTAATCAGTTGTAATCCCTTTGTAAGCGAAGATCCATCGTTTTCAAAGTCAGTTGTGCACGTTAAGAAGGACTTGGTTGAAATGTTCTCCATATGAAATGATACCTCTGGGGGTCGCAGGCAAAGTAAACATTGGGTGCTGTTCTTCTTGATTTCTATTTCTATGTTATGAAAAATCCAGTATCTGGAATCAAATTGGTTGAGCCAAACTCTGGGCTAAGTACAGGAAAATATGCTGGTGTACCCTCGCAAACTAAAGTATAGGGCAAGAACGAAGAAAGTAATTCTGCCAAGTACTTGCTTCTAAATTACTAAGATTCCCACCCAAAAACTTCCGTTAAACTGGAAGAGCCTAATTTTTGGCTAGGGACAGAGAAATATGCCAATGCACATTGCACTCATACTCAAATCAGTCTCTCATTTGAATGCATTTTTACTTGTAGTATGTTTCCATTCCTCCCACACACTGAGTTGTAGGGGTATGTTATTTATATTATATTTTCTCATTAACATAAGTGCTAAGTTGACATGAGCTTCATTTAGAAATTTCAGAAATAAAGTGATATCTGACGCTACAAACGTTCATTTTTACAAGTAATTTAAAATATAATTACTAAATTAACTATATTTTTATCGTAGCATTTAAAAGTTGATCAGAAGCAAGAATATTTTTTTAAGAATTGGAATTACATAAAATGCCTTTATTTCTTACAGCAAATGAAGAAAATTATTTTAAAAAGAGAATCTACAAAACTTTCATTAAATTAAAAAAAATATCAAACAATGTAAATTCAGTTTTTTAAATGGGGGAAAAATACTCATCAGAAACCTTAATACTGAATTTGTATCTCACTTTAAATCTGTCAATTGTAACCATTTTTAAGGTTATTAAAACTAAACTTAATGTTTTTATGCAAGTTACAAAAATTAAAATTAAAACAATTGATTGTTAAATATAAGAATACATAACAATTCTACTAAAAAATGAAAAAGTAATTATGCCTGGTTACTAGAAACAATATGTATATTCCTAATCAAATATAAACTAATGTTAAATCCAGTTGAAATATATTCTTAATAAATCAAAGTACAGATTTCGTGGAAATTTTCACCCATTTTTAAAAATAATTTAGCAATAAAATAGAGATGATCAGAATTTGATGACATAAACAAATTGGAATAAGTATACCTACAAACAAGCTTTTATATATTTTAATACATTTTGCATAGTTTTATGTTTCGCGCATAAGTACTATTATTATTATTTTTTCCATAAATTTACATAAGCAAAATGTTTACATGGACATAAGAAATAAAAGAATTCTGTTTGATTGCTGGCAGAAAATGTTTTGGAAGTAATGGTTCCCAACAATATAATTTACATAACAGTATCATCAATGAAATATATTAATTTGTAGTAGTTTTAAATTCCTTATAATCTTATGTGCCTGGTAAGTGTAAAATCTAAGTTTGAAATAATATAAAGTAATTTTAATATGTGTATATTATGTGATATATATATATATATATATATATATATATATATATACCTAAAATGTAATAACAGAAAAAAATGAATAAACCCTCAATGCTGCGTCAAATATCTTTATTGTTTTTAATAATTGTATTGCTGTTAGGTTGCATAGTAGGCAACCTAACAGCCCCAGACAGCCATAAGAAGTTTTAGTATTGACTGTATAAATTGTCTTTTGGGAGGACCTTTAAGTAATAGGGCATCGTATTTATGAGTAGTAGTAGAAAAATCTATGAAAATTTTCAAGACCTCACCACAACATAGACATGCAAGTAAAATTAAAAAAAGAAAAAAAAAACTCCAATCTATTTATCTTTAACAGCAGCATGAATGGAACCTGAAACATGGTGTACAAAGTAGTGCTGTTCTCTTACGCCATTGTGCTGTAATATACAGAAAAGGTTACATCAAAACGTTTTTTACTTTTTAGTACTAATAATTTGTTTGCTCTTGAGATGCCACACTGATTGATCCCCAATTTTGGATTAAATTATAAGCATATTTTGCGAATATCTGAAGAATAATTGATATTTTACTCAGTTTTTCAATGAATATGAATCACTTAATCAAGATCTGCTTTAAGGAAATAAATATTATTTTTGTTAAGAATCTTATTTTGTTAAGAATTGTTCAATTATTTTAGCAAAAATTTACAATATGAAAATGATCATATAGAAGGCTAATCGAAATTGGGAATTATGAATTGGTTTTACGATTTAATTTTCTCTTACACTCCATGTTCCATGTATTTCCTATCTGCGTACTATTGCATAAGAAATTTTATTTGTTCTAATCCAATCATTTTTATTTAAAGAATAAAATAAATAAATACTATATGGTCTTTCTCATAAGATATTCTTTGAAAAATACATCAAATGTTATAAGCATAAATGTAGAGAAAAATCCCTTTTATAAAACCAAATATAAAACATTTTAAAAATAAAATGAAAAACTGCCACATGACTTGTACCATTTTATTTCAAATAATTTAAAGTATGTCTTTCAATTTCACGGGCTACCGGTGATCAGAAGAAGGTAAAAATATAAAAGAAAAAATTTCACTAGAACAAGGAAAAAGACACAGACATTGGGCTTGTAACATCTGCCTAGCACTTGATTCAAACAAATAACTTTTCAGATGAACGTTTTTCTAAATTGATGATTTTCTAATTTAGAAGATTAAAAAGATGTGAAATTATAGCTCTCTTCCATCTCATTTACTTCGTTCCAATAATGTTTTCTAAATTTTTATAAAAAGAACTTTATCTTTACTGGAAATATTTAAATTGCTTTAAGAAGTTGATTTTAAATTTAATGTGAAAAGTTTAGATTGGAAGGACCACAAATAATTAATAAAATAAATTTGGAATTATTAATTATTCTTAACACAGTACAAATAATTTGTAGTTCTTAATATTTGTGAATACTTTTATGCATATTCTAAATATAATTTATAAGATGTATACTATGATACGAATCTTATATATGAATCTTTCTCTTTTATTGTATCTTCAATGATTAAAAAAACTATAAAGTTTTAAAGTCGAAAAAAGTAATAATGACTAAAGAATTTCAATTCCTAAATATATTTCCAAGATTTAAGAACCTACAATTCATCTAAGATTTTAAATCGTTTTTCGTGATAAATAATTTAAAACTGTGTTATGTCTGTTTGCATATCTTGAACAAAATAAAATTCCTTACATGATTGAAAATTTATTTATTTTCAATTAATATTTTATTTTATATTTTGATTGTAAAATCTTTGTGAATTGAAATATTTTTGACTTTCAAGGAATAAAATTATTTTAAAATATGTTTCTTAAATACATAGCTTATCTTTAAAATTCCACAACTTTAAAAAATTTATTAATTATTTCATACAACTTCTATATTTTAAAATTGTTTTTTTTAATCTTTTTCATAATATTTTGATACAAAATAAAATTAGAAATATGTATACATTGTATCCAATTATCATACAAGCACATATCTATCAAGCAAGCTTTTATTTCTTCATTCTGTTAGTGTAACATTAATTTTTATTAAAAAAAATGGAAATTATTTAATTGTTTTAGATCTTATTAATAAAAAGGAAGTTGATGCTATATTTATAATTTATACCGATATAGGACTAACTTTAACTTCAATGCACTATCATTTGTAAAAATATATTTTTATCATTGTACAGTTTTGAATACTATTAGTTTTTGTTACTTAAATTTATAATAATTAGCATGTGAATTTAATTAATTATTTGCAAGAAAATCAATTAATAATTTGTAAGAAAGTTTCTTATTTTTATTTATAATTCTAAGATTACAAATGTACAAGGAAGATTAAATATATGTATCATAAATAATATAATAATTATTTATGATACATATATTTAGTTAAATAATTAGCTTCACAAGATCCAATGATCTAAAGCATTACTTTCCACAGGGAAATTAATGAATTTGTGTATGACTTTTATAAGTAAATATATTCTCTTCAAAAATAATTAGGCACTTATTCTAAGGAACGTAAATTATTCCACTTCAGTTTATCAATGATATTTATTAAGATGGAGACTAAATTTTTTATTTGCCAATAAGAGGATGAGTTTGATAATTTGAAATTAATTAATTGCAAAATTTTAACATTAATGATTTTGATATTTATGAAATTTTAAATTTTTTTTAAATATTAATAAATTTTGACAAGATAGGGGGAATAAATAAATAAAAGTGAAATTATTTAAAATTTATTATAAAATTTATTAGTTTTTATAATAATTGATTAAATTCGTTACTTTAAAATATGGCTTATCGGAAATAAGAATGCATAAAATACTACTGAAATTCAAATAGTGACTAATAATTCAAACAGATAAAACATGTGACTCTAAGCATGAGACTAGATTGTACAATATGCAAAACAATAAATATAATTTTGCTTTAAAAAAATATTTATATGCAATGTTTCTAAGGCAGCAATGTTAGATATTGATAACCAAGTCAAGTAAAGATATCTTTTTCATAATTAAAAATTTTACATTATAATGACAGTAGAATTTATATAAATTGAAAAACCTGCAAAAATACTACTTTCAATAATTGAAAATTTAAAAAATAATGGTATTAATGAATTGTTTGAATTTGCATTTTTAAAATCATACTAATTTATTGCTTTTATTTTAGAACTTCATTGAAGTTTTTCTTTTGTTTGAAATATTATTTTAATTCAGCTTATTAGTGTTTAAAGTAACCTATATTAAAAAAAAACTTTATAGTAGCTTTCTTATCTTAAAACTGATTATCTTCATTATGATACCATAAATCTTAGCACAGTTAAAAAAAATGACTGACGCTAACGCATAAGTATCGTAAGGTTATTTATCCGAATGATTTTCAATACTACTTAAATTATGGAAGTATATTAACCCTTAATTTTTTTTAGAAGAAAATTAGATGAATAGGTGCATAGAGACGATGTGGTTTGATAAAATCATTCATAAAATCCTATAGCTTTTTCAAAATAAAACAAATGTTTTAGTTCTTATTCTCTTATTTTCTTACATTTGAATTCGTTGTCCTATTGAATACATTTTTTTTCTCAGTGAAGTCTTTTGAATTTAAATAATTTTCCTACTTTGTAAATAAATAGCATAGGTTGTTTCATTAAATTAAAATGTACAATATTGAGATTAATCTTTTTCGCAAAGGTTTTAGGATAGACAAGAATTTTTCAAATAATTTCAATAAATACGATTAGTAAGTTGTTTATATTCAGTTTGAAACTCAGGTTCCTTAAAATAATGTATCGTTGGAAGAGTTTATTTCTTTTTAATTAAACGAACATTCCTCCATATGTCTGAATCATAGATTAAAATATGTAAATTTTACTTTCGTATGAATTTTTTTTTTTTAAAGTCATGCATTGTTACAAGGATATTTCAGATAACTATTTTAGGAATAAGGTAAGAATATGAGTATAACGAAGTAAATGATTGAAATATATTATTCGTGTGATTTAACTTAATTTGAAAGGAAATTATATAAAATTCGTAATTTTTAAAATTCTAACTTTATAAATTTCATTTACTTTGCTTAAAGCACAAGTTAACTTAAAAATTTCTTAAATTTCAAAAAAAATCTTTAAGATGATAAACCACTATTCTCCTTTTGAAAATTATCAGTTTATGAGTAGAATAAAGTGCATGTAGAAAGGTAAATATGGACATGAGAGCTGATGAATTTTTCAACTGCTTGAAAAATAATATATACGTTACTGCAAATCACACATTAGATAAATTTTCGCGTTTTGTCACTTTTCAATTCATGATTAAAACAATTTGCAAGTAAAAGAATGGGCAGCCATATTACAAAAATGATTATACTTTTGTATATTTTTGCTTTTCAACTGAAATGTTATAAACGTAAAAAGAATTAGAAATTGTAAACTGAAAGTCTCATGAGATAAATGCTTGGACTTATCCAAATGATTTTTTTTTTTTGGGTATTTTTAAGAAAAAAGGTTTGTTTAGGTGCATTGTAAATAGAAAAATATTTAACTCTTCATTATACTGTTTTGTTTAGAATAAATTTTAGTGGCATTAATTCAAAGAAAGAACTTTATGCACATTTTGATTTGTTTGATTGTCCAGATGTAATTTATTATATTAAAATGTCTATGATACAGTATCAAGCTTATATTCAAAAAGGCAAAGTTGTATGCTTATTCTCAGTATTCTCCAAATTCCATCGGTACTAACTTAGTTAACATCTGATGGGAAGTTATTTATAATAATCTCTTTAGAAAAAATTTCATCAAGAAATTTTCTTTTATACATCTTTTGACATTGAGAATTATGTATTGAAATAATTCTAATCATTAGAATCCAGATTATATAAGGTAATAATATTATATATTTTTAAAACCACCATGGTTTTAATGTATGTTTCAAAACACTAAATCCGCATTCTATCTTTAATCTTGTCATTCTATTATTCATCTTTTGTATAGTAAACAGTTGTATTAAGATTGCTACCAACTCACATGAACTATATCGACAGAAATTTTAGGATGTATTTTAGTTATGCAAATATGAGACAATTTTTAATAATAAAATAGTTAATTTTGGTATTTTGGTAATTGTTGTTTTGTTATTTCTGCTTATTAATCAGTCCATAAACTCTTTAGAGTTAATTCTATCTATAAAATCCTGAGTACTTTTGCCAGTTGAGTTATGCACAGATCGAATTGAAAATGGTTGAACGGAATGAAATGAAATTAATATGAGGACGTTGGTCTCACTGTTCAATTTAAAACAAAAACTAAATTTCATTCCAAAATCTAATTACTGCGCAACTTAGTTAAATTGCTCAAAAAGTTTGATAAATTATAGAAATATAAATATAGTTACACCTGGTTGTCAATGAATTAACAAATGAAAGCTATTGTAAAACCTGTATTATCTTCTGGGGTATTTTTATTAATAGTAGTCAGTATTCATCATCTGAAGAAAAGAAATTCCAACATCTTTCAATCATACTTTGATACATGATAGATTATCCTCATCTGCTAAAATGGGTGTTAAATTTTCTTTCACCATACCAAGTTTTCTTTCTGGCGATAGTGGAAAAAATATTGCCCTCTATCAATAAAAGGTTTTCCTAAGAGGCACTGCTGATGTTTAAAATGCCTTAATTAATGATAGGCTATCCACTATACGTAATATCTATTAATAATTTTAATTTAGTAATAATTGTTTTTAGAGGCAAGATTATGGT
>JAPDSC010144795.1:0-34340 GCA_026290005.1 Latrodectus geometricus
TTATTTCAAAATTAATGTTACGAAATGGAAATAGTTATTTAAAATAATATTTAGACAAATGAAACAGGAATTTGTATGTATTACTAACAAATTCATGTATTGATTTCTCCTTCTATATTAAACAGCATTTAATTTAGAAAATGAAGCTTTCAAACATTGCTCTTAGAAAATTAGTTTTGGGCAGCAATTTCCTTTTAAGCATTTCTACCTTCCTTTCAACCGCTTTTAAGTACAAAGTGGATTTGATGTGCACGAAATGTTATGAATATATTCAACGATACAAATTCAATCACGCTCTTAGCAATTTTAATTTCAACGAGAGTTTCATCGAAACACAATTCAACATATGTGGCCAGCATATGGCTCATTCTCGGGCCCCGCCTTAAACTGCAAACTAATCCGGAAGCCTAGCATTCAATTTTGCCTCTAACTTGAAAACGAGAGGAGGGTTAAAGGGGGGAGGCAACTCTTTTAGTGGCAGGAAAGATGATTGAGTTAAAGGGTAAGTGTATTCCACAAAACTGGGTGCTCCAATTTCTAAGTTTGCCGATTACCTTAAGTTACTAAGACCAAGCAACCGTTAGACGCAGTTGTAAAACGTGCCCAGAATACCAAGCGATTTTGATGAAAATAAAGAGGAAACTTTTCACTTTTGTGTCCCTTTCTTTTTCTTTTCACTGTGAAATATTTGGTTGAAATTTTGCGTTAAAACGAATGTCATTTCTTTCCATACATGTACTGATAAATTTGAAGAGTAACAAGGATGTGTCTACAACGAATTGACTGTATCACAAATCTTACTCTGAAACTTTCCCTTTTTCTTCAACTTCAATTAGGTTTTAATATATAATGTCTGATCTAACTGCAACCATCAAATGTATCTTATCTTGCAGCACGAATCATGCATGGCAATTTACACTAACAACATTGGCTAATTTCTCACAAACTATAAGGAGTTTAGAGTCAATTTGATGTTTCTAATTTTATGAGTATTTTTAAATAAAATATTTTAATTTTATTTATGAATATTTTTTATAATCAACCTCCAAAAATAACAATATAAAAAGATGGCATATAAAGAAAATAAAAAAAAACTAATTAATTTTTTTATGTTTTATTTTATTTAATTCATGAGGAGGAATAAAAAAAATGATTAATTCTACCCAAATATTCTTCTTTTATTTAAATGCATGTTTCATGTAATTTTTATTATCTTTATATAAAAGAATTCTAGTGTAGAGATAATCAAAGTTCCTCACAAATTTTAAAATTAATTTTAATGCACTATTTGTATTAATTTTAACAAATGCATGTTCAAAAATAAAAAAGAACTTATTTTTAAGAAGATAATAAATTATTTCTTTAAAAGCCTGTTCTTTTCCTAAAAAACGTATTCTAAAGATATTGGGCATTTACAAAGTGATTAATTTAAATATATCAAATTTTAATTTAAAAGAAAATTAATATAACGCTTAAATTATGATTCTATTACCATTTTACAACTGAATAAAAAGTAAAAAAAATTAATAAGTAGAAAAATGTGTACTGCCAAGTAATTTAATAATTAATATAAAATGATAAATTTATTTAATCTAAATCAATTAAAGGCATGGTTTCTTATTATTGGGATTAATTTTTTAATTCAAAACACCTATTGTATTTCTGGCTATTTTATTTAATAAATTAGTATATCCTATTTCGAATATATAATTTGACATATTAAAAAATATAACTGTACTCATAAGTTAAGAAGTTATGAAAAGAAATATTTTTAAGACTTTTTAATAAACAGATAAGAAATAAAATTAAGTAAAAATTTTTGCTATGCAATTTGACTTTTTAATCTATCACTAAACATACACTTCTGGGGCTGTTGTCTACCTGGCAACTGAATGGTTTAGCGTTCTTGCCTTCAATTCAACAGTGTGTGGCTTCGAGTTCCTCTTTATGTAGGGTGTATTGTTCATAGTCCACTTTAAGCTGCAGATTCCGGTCTGATTAGCAGTTCTGTGCAAAAAGTGACCTTCGAGTGACAAGCTAATTATATATGATGTCAGATGTTCTTAAATTTTGTGAGTATAGCTAATGCTCTCAAACATGTTAGATTGATAGAAATACTTTAATTAGATGATGTAGTTGATATCAAGTGTTTCTAGGAAGAAATACATAAATTAAAACTATTGAACAATAGTTTGTTACCTTAAATAATATTACTAATGAAATTTGTAATTAATATTTAATTAAATAAATAAATTGCACAGCAAACGAAGAAAAACAATCCAAACCTAAAAAATTACTAAAATTTTTAAAAAATATTATAAATTAATAAAATTTTAAAGATGCCAACAGTATTTAATATCTTTTGAACTTTCAGAGATTCTTTTAACCTGAAATATCCACTTTTCATTGCATATGCCAAATTTCATTATTTAGGCATGCATATTACATTCTTCTTTACATTTTGTAAGAGAAATATTTTTTCACATTTACATATATGTTACGTAGAAGACACTATACAATTCAGAAATGGTTGATATTTTGATTGATTAAATATTTATAAAAATTTTTTAATTAATGTGTGTTTGGGTCATTACAAATGCGGACATACATGTTGCCATTCAGGAAAACTAATTCCTGAAGTTCTTGTATCATGCAACAAAAGATTACTAGGAGTCATCCTAATGAAGTAATTTTTATTATTCCCTTAACAAACCATAAATTTTGTTTACTCAATTCATATATCCTATCAAATCAACTGTCGACTGACATGTAGAAAGAATTCTTGAATTTAGCCCATAACGTTTAAATAAATTATTAAAATATGCGATGGTTCACTTTTCCACTTCTTATTTGCTTGTTAATAAAAGCCATGTCATTGTGATTTTGAGTCTATTAAAACTCCTTAGACAAGGATATCAAAGAAATTTTGTTGTACTTTTTTTCTTGATGATTTAAAATTCGCTTATACGCAGCATTCTCTGATACATTTACTTGTAAAGCCATTTTTCATGATTCAACAATTATAATTTAATTTATAAATCCGTTTCAGAATTTTTCTGTTGATCATGTTAACTTATTAATTATTGTGTTCCTACGGTGATTATTAACACTAGGTTTTTTCCTATCAAAAGGATAAAAAAATCATATTTAGAACTGAAAAACTTCTTTAGTAGTTTTTAAGGGTCAATTTATTATTTAAAAATTATATTTATTAGACAAATGAATCAAAATAAGCATTATAGTTTAATAAAATGTTCAAAATTCTTTTAATTGTTTTCACCAATTGAAATAAATTTTCTTGTATTATAAATTGATTATGGTGCATTGCTATATAACTTATTAAAACACAATTTAAATAACTATTATAAATCATTTAAAATTTCAATAAAATTTGTAAGCGTATTTAATCTACTTATATATTTTACCTAAAAAATTACACCTTCGGTATTTTTGAGACGATTCAAAATTTTTATAGAATATTTTGGTCGTTATAGTAAATTTTTTCAAGCAATTTAAGATCTATAAATTCATGGATATTTATGATTGTAGAATGCATTTATATTGCTTCTACATTATTGCAGAATACTCGTATATGTTGCGTATAGCATTATAAAACATAAGTAGCCTTTCACATTAAAATAATTTATAGCAGTGCAAGTAACTTTGATATGATTATTAAAATCATACTTGTTTATACCTGATTAAAATTCTAATTTAATAATATAAATATATTGATTGAAATAAAAATTAGAATATTAAAAAGATATTAATTGAAGTATAAAATTAAGAATTGATATTGTTAATATATTATTTTCTTCGTCGATGATGATACTCAAAATCAATTTTTAAATAGTTCTAATCCAGGTAAAATCTATTTTCCAATATCTAATTTTCAGACTTAAATTCCTTTTTATGAAGAAGATATGCAAATTATTTTCGAATGTCATTATTAGAATTATCTTTCTATCTTTCTGCTATTGAAACTTTAATTAAGCATTTGAAACGTTGGAGATCTCAGAAAAGAGGGACGGAAATGCCCTTAATGTCTTTGCGAATAAAGGGAAAAAATAGTCTTCCAAATGGGTGCGCCATCAATCTTCCTTTTCAAGCAACAACTGTGCAAGTGACCTATATTTCGTCTTAACTACCAGAATCTTCTACTTTCTAAAATGAAAGAATAAGAAAAGAAAATGGTGCGAGAGGAGAATTCCATTTCTGGTGTTCTGTCCTTGAAGGTCCTTTCGTTTGAGGCGGAAATTAGACTCTTGCATGATTTGATGCCCAAAAGAGAATCTGCATCTCAATGACTGAAGTAATTTGGCCACCGATCCTTCTGTAAATTACCTCTGCGAAGCACTTTTCGTTTAATTTTGACTAGATCTGAAGTACCTTGACAATTGATACAGATTTACGCTTCCAAGTATTTCCTGTGAGACTTAATATCCAGAATATTTTATGATATTCTGGGTATTAAGTCATATATATTTCTATGAATTTTTAAGAATATATTTAACAATACATTTAAACTATTATTTTGGATATTTTGTAATACACACTTATAAGAATATGTTTGAATTAATTTTTTATTTGATATAAAAAACGAAAAATTTAATAATTTTTAAATGCTTTGTGACGTAAATAGAAGTACTTTTTTATGTGTACTGCCTGTACCCCAAAATATAAACATCAATTTTAAGATAAGACTAAAAATATATTAAATTTACAAGTGCAAAATTATTGGGTTAACATTGTAGTTTCAAACCATGATTCTTGAGAATATTTAAAAATAGAAAAAATGGTTTTCATAGCATGAATATTTACTTTTTAGAAGAATCATAATAGTTGGCTTAGGGAATTAATTTGAATATCATAACAGTTTACAAATTGAAAAGAAAAAAGAATTAATTTGATTAGTCGTAAGCAATATTTTTAACTGTTTTTTAAACTGAGATTTTTGCGATATGTTTGATTCTCTAGAGATTATTTACAGGTGTTTCATTGTTTTGATAATCATTTACATTTATGTACATATTATGTTTCATAAGTATTAAAATATAATAATAGCTATAACTTCTTATAAATAAAAATGAATACATTCTTGCGATAATTTAAAATTTTTATAAAGTATATAAGCTTGGATTTTTTTAAAAAGTTAAAATGTTAGATTTCTCAAATTTTCAAAGAAGCCGAATAGTAGGGGACCGTCTAGTTAGAGCAGGTATGACAGAAATAACCCAATATTTAACGGATTCGAGAAGAAAGATTTCTGAAGCCATGCCAGTATGCACAGGGACAAGAAAAAAGCTAGGCTAAAAAGGCAGAACGAAGGAACCTATTAAATGGTTATTGAACTGGATCCAAATATCTAAAAAGAAAAGAAGTGCAGAAAGATAACACTTTTTGGACTCTCCTGTGTGAATGGTTACAGTTAGAAGGTATATTTATGAATAGAAAAATTAGGGCAAAACAGCCAGTCACAACCCTTTTTTCACAGATGTTAAGGCTTAGTGTTGCATTTTCACAATAGTCTTATGATAATCACAAAGCTGATATGGATTTACCAAAGGTCATACAATTGATAATTTAATATGATAGGATTTAATGTCATAAAATGTAAATTATTTATTAATTTAAAGATTGAAAATGTAATTACACTTTCATTATTTTAATTATATTAGTATTTGCAAATTCTATATGTAGCATACAACTGCTCTGTACCACAATAATACAAAATGTATTTCAATTTTCTTTCTTTTCATTATCTTATTCACTTTTCAGATTTATACAATTTATCAAAACAATGTCATTCACGTTCATTAAATCATACATTAATTAAAACTAGATTATTTTTAGATATAAATGTGTCAAAAATATTTGAGGATATAGCGAAATACTTTGTATACTGGACATAAATTATTCATAGATGATATAAAATACAAGAAAGAAAAATATGTTTACGAAAAGTAGTATGTTAAATTTTTATTTTCAAATTTGTGTTTAACAAAAATATACAGGTAAGGAAAGAAAATTTTTCTGTAACGAAAGGTAGAAAGATACTCCATACATTTCACTTGAAATCGATAAAGACGGAATCAATTTTCAATAAAACAACGGAAGCAAACTTAGAACTTGAATGGGAAAATAAAACTCACTACAAATAATAAAAGTTTACTCCAAATAGTTTCAGCACTGTTTTTACTCACCAAGATTCTTCTGCATTGAAGGCTTGCAAAGACACTAGTGGGACTTTTCCTATCGTAATTTGATGAAAACGGGTATGAAGTTCTACGTTCGCCCACACAATCATTCAACCTCAATATATTTGAACAGTTAAGATTTAATTTAGAACGTTCAATATGGAACCGATTTCTTTAACCTGCCACTTGTTCCAGAATTTTCTCACAATATCTCCATAAAGAATAATACAATGTTACTCTAAACAGTTTCAGCATTCATATAAATTGATTCATACACAAATATAAGTCGTATTACATGCTGAAGGTAGTCACACATCATAAAATAATTCTTTATAAAGTAAAACTATTTTCATTATTTTGATATTTCTAATTTCAAGATATGATTAAATGATTGATAGTTAAATAATTTCTTTTTATTTTTTAGAATGATATGAGAGAAGTTAAGATGAATTCTACAATTTGTAAAAAAATAACAAACATACACACATAAATATATTCTGAAATAAGTTTGGTCACGAACACAGTATTTGTGATCGAATTTCTTGTTTAAAGAAGGAAAAAAAAACTGTTTAAAAATCAAGTGCTTAGGCTTGAATGGTGTTATTGATGTGAAATTTTCTTTTTCAGCATGAAAGCTAATTTTACTGAGACTAATGTTTTGAACATTCCAAACTAATCTGAAGATTTATGTTTTTGTTAGGAAACAAATCCATAAATAAATGAGCTGAACGCCAAAGTGCTACCATTCAGCTATCAATTAGATTTAAATTTAATGGAGTGTTATAGAATGTATGACTTCTTTCCATAGAATACTGATTTTTATATTTCAAATAGACTTTGAAGTTTAGTATCTTAATGGTCAGTGATTGAACATAAGAATGATTCTTTATATACGATTTATATTGTTAGCAAATTTAATGGAGCCATACTGGAAGAGTATTTTAAATAATGAATTACTGAACTAAAGACCAAAGAAAGAGTAGAGAGTTTGTGGGATTATTCATAACTAACACAGAAGGCAATTTCTGACTAAAAATCCCTCGACATATTATGCGACATAATCAAAAATTATTTTCCATGAAGTAAAGAATTTGAATTTTGTAATAAATGTATTATTAGTACATGATTCAAATAATAATATGTGATAATACAAAATATGTTTTATGTAATAATGTTAACGAGAACTATTAATTAAAATTATTCAATATTTGTTGTTAAGTTAAAAAGATTTTATCATTCGAATAGTTAATGTGTAATTATTAAAATAATAAATTTAATCTCTTTTAAAATCTATTTTAATATGAACTAATAAAATGGCATATTTATGTCGTCAGAAAAAAAGTTAGTATCTAAATGAATAAAGATGTGGCATTCAGTTTAACAATTAGTGAACCATAATTCTAATTTTCATGCTGATGCTAGTAGTTCACTTTAAATGGTAGACCTAATTAGATTTCGTGCGGTGAAAATTAACGCATAAAATCAAATAAACCATATCAAAAGTCACAACATTTTTAAATAAAAATTTGATTTAACAACTTTTTTAAACATAAATTTTCTAAATTATTCACTTAATAAACCTATCGTATAAAATTTTTATTTTAATTTTGAAGTAGTGAAACAGACCAATTTCCATTCTTTAGTCTATAAAATAATTTTTTTTCACACGTATAGACAAGAATGAATTCAACAAAAATATTTAAAATTTGGAAATGTAGAAGGCATCACTTATCAAGGCATACCGGTAGAATTATATTGAACTATATTGTTTTTTGTGCGTTTTGATTTTTTTTATGTAATTTTTTTTTAAATTTTAATGCTTACACGAGAAAGAGAGAGAGAGAGAAAGAAAATGTAAGTTTATCAAAAAATGAGCTATAAGTGTAACGACAATAAAATTTTGAGTTAAATAAAATATTCTAGATAAGAAAGAATGCATAATTTTTGGGAAATACAAATTAAAAAAATTGTTTAATATGTAATATATTTTTATTTCTTTTAAAAATATAAAATTTCATATTTTTACAACTTTTTTTACTCAATGAAATCATGAAATTATTTATGGAAAAACTGATACTGTATCGTTTTTTAAAAAATTAAGCTATTTTTTAAAGATCATAGGAATTTAAAAAGATACATCTGCATGGATCTTATAATTAAAAGAACTAGATTTTTAATTTTAAATTGAGAGTTTAAAGTGTATCTGTTAAAATTAGGACCTTTTTTCATTGCGAAAAGCAAAATTACGTAATTTTAATTATCAAAACACACAGTTTGGGAAATAAGTATTAAAATGAATATTTTATATACAGTTAAAAATATAAATAAAAATATTGTTATATACAAATAAAAAAATTGTTGAAATTCTTCGTTTTAAAAGTTATTGATTTACAAAACCATTAAAATTATTTAAAACTAAATGTTTTGTGGAGAAAAATGTAAATTAGTTAAAAAGAAATGTATCATTGTTTGATTTCAATAATACTTCATGTCTGGTGAATATTTTATTAGTAAATGCATTTCTTCATAATACAATAAAATAAAGAAGATTTATTTGTTTGTATCGTGTCAAGTCAAAATGAATTTACTAGCTCGTGAAAACAATTTGAATTTTCAATGTGTTTTGACAATAGAGCTACAAATCTATAAAAGATATTATTTCTCCTAAAAAGTGCTGAATTGTATGAGACAGTCAAAAGTTTTGAATAAAAATTAGAGTATGTGTTTGAAAAGGGTAAAAAATACAAAATATCCTCGAATCTCATAAAAATGTTAATTTTTGTATACCCATAAGAGTTTTTATGGAAGTGGAAATAAATCATAAACATCAACTGAATTCTTCTTCAAATAATAAATTAACTTAGAATTGTCAGTTATTTTAAAATGATATTCAAATTCCATAATGAATTTACATGTTAGTAAAACATGTTTTAAAAATTTAAATGATATATGATTGCACAACTAGATATTTTTTTTTAAATAGGAAAATATTATTCTATTATATCCACATTATATGTATTTTAGTCATTCTTGAGAAAACAAAGATCTAGGTGATGACTAATAAACTTAATGTGCAAGAAATAGGACACATCGTATTTTTAATATTTGGGTGTAATCATTTAAATGTTGATTCTAGATTTAAATATCGGATATTTTTTCTTAGCTTTTTTTTTGCTTGAAAAGACTAATTATCTACTAAAAATTGTTATTAAATAAAAACAAAATAAAAATCAGTAATGATTCATCTAAACAGGGGTTGATAAAAATTGACAGTTTTATTAAATGTAATTGAAAATATATACATGCAGTGAAAGATATTTGATTATATGTAATATATATTCCTTCAAAATATTTTAAAAAATAGTTATATTAAGGAACAGTTTGTATTAATTTTATAAAATTTTTAATTTAGTTCAAAAGACTTTTATATTTAAAATTATTGATGTAATTTATTGATTATTGATGTAATTAAGACACAAAACATGTTTTAAAATTCAAGTTGCAATTTATTTTGAGATTAATTTGTATGTATAAAATTAAATGAAAAATTAATAACAATAAGATTTTATGTTGAAAATTCCATCTAGAAATACTTTTTTTATCAACCGAAATCAAAATATTTGATTCTTTCATTTTTGGTTTGGATAATTTCTTCGTGGATTTCAGAAATTTTCTGAATTTTACATATTGTGGTATTTGCATATTGTCATAATTTTATATATTGTGGTATTTGTATGGTGATATACCATAAATATCAAACATGAATTTCTATTGTGTGTGGGAATAAAATGATTAAGAAATTTTTTTGATTAAAAATCATTAATGTCCACAAATTTATTAAAAAATTAAATGGAATTTGAATTTTAAGATATTTCACTACAAGAGAAATTAATTTTATGTAAATGGTGTGTGTGTTTTGACAATATCTAGTAGTTTGTAATCGTATTTAAACTAATTGTAATTTCCTTCAAAAAATACAATGCAATAGAGAATTTTAAATCAGAGTAAACACATATTAATGAAAAAAAAAACTTCAAATTGCATAACTAATTTCATAATTGACAACAAGAAATTGCAGTTGATTAATAAAGTAAAACGTGTCTTTAGATATCAAATTTTCGTATTCAAAACTTGTATTTAAGGAAAATTACTTTTTTAAATGTATGAATGTAAAAAGCCTATGGAAAAATGTTTGTTTTGTTTTACATTATAATATTGTTTTAGTTTCTTATTAAAGTGTAACTTTTCCCTGTAAAACTTTTAAATCTTCTTTTATATTTTAGTTTTAAACTTTTAAATTTTAAATTTAACAAAACCCTAATTTTATGATTGATTTTACAATTTTTTGATTATTTTATCTTAAATTGATAGACATTTTAATTTTATATAACCTTATTTTTATATTATTTTTCATATTATTTCAAATAATTGGTTAAGCAAAGAAAATCATTAGTGGAATCTCACTCATAAAATTTATATTAAATAATCTCTTTTTTATTTATTCTAGTGTGAGTGATTTTAATAAACTATATTCTAAATAAAATAGTGATACAAATTTTTGATACAAATATATACAAAAAAATTACATTAATTCCCAAAATATTTTGAAGATAAGATGGAATATATGATATATATGTATAACTGCGTTGTGAATATCTTTAAATCATTTACATATACTATGAAATATTTAAACTTAAACAGAATTTAAAGTAATAGGAATATTGTTTGACTGAATATATTTTGAGAACAGTATATTTTATAAGCAAGTGACTGATAATTTTCAAAATAAACCTAAATGTCATTTATATGTTCGCGTTCAATGATACTTTTTAAAATTTAATGCATATGAATTAAAAAAGAGATACTTTATATTATATAGATGATATTTACTCATAAAGATAAACTAAAGTTATGAAATTTAAATGTAATCCCGGCAAAGAAACTCAAATTTTTACTTAAAATCCCATTCTTTTTTTTTTGTTACTTATGTCATTTGGCGAAGCTATACCCTCACGTCTGGGAAATGGGTGAATGAAGTCTGAAAGAGTGTCATCCATTAACGAACGAAGCCCCACTCCCACGAGTGGCTTATAGATGGCAGCATCATCTGCGTCTTTAATTTAGAGATAGGAAGCCACAGAAGACCCAAGGCCAGGCATCTAATTACCTCAAAGGTATTAATTTGGAAGGCAAACATAGAGGACATTGTGACCACGACATATTTTACGTCTCCCAGTAACCTTGAGGAACATGACTGTCTTTAATTGGCCGGGAATTGAACACACAACATGGTGATTGCGGGACCGACGCCTTTAAAAACTAGTCAACCGGGAACTTCATTCATTTTTTTTAAATAAAACTTCAAAATATAATAAAACATTTGATAAAAGAGATGAAAAATACTTCAAAAAATGAAATAACGTTAAGGTATGAAAAGAGTACCTTACTAATGTAAATTTATAAATAATTTTTCTAATAATTCTATATCTAAGGTTTTATATATAATGCTTATCATAAATTAGCTACAAAGAAGACAACGTGCTACACGCGTGAAATTTACACGATAGAAAGAAAATAGGATACGCAAATAATTAGCTTCCTCATATATATTTATAAAATAGGTGGCAATAGCGACATCAACAAAAAGTCCTGATGAAACAGTTGTAATGCAGAATTCTCACACAAAAGAGCATTTGAGTGTTGCATGAGAATGCTGCAATTTAATTTTCTAGGTACAAAAAATATTCAATACCTGCCTTGGCTAACATCATTTTCAGTTCCCTTGCAATAGGAAACATGTAACCATTGGTTACCCAGCTGCTGGGATGTCAGTATGTGCCAGTCAGCATGGTCACGAACTGAAATATTGTGTTGAAACTGCATGGGTATATTGTTATATACACATTTCAAATCATTTGTACATGCCTTGATATCTCTGTTTGATTAACTTTCCTATTATATTAGCTCTATTATTACTGCTTTCTAGTTTTGTTCAGGTACTGATGTTTTAAAGTCTATGCTCTAAAATTTCTTGAAAATATAATCGATTCTTGTTTAAGGTATATTTGTTCTAAATGTATCATTATTATTTATATTTTTTCCTGTCTTATTATTTAGTAATGCACGTATAATAACTCAAATCTTAAGTATTTTTAACTTATTTTGTATACTTATAATTTTAAATTTAATTAAACTTACACAATTTTAAATATGATAGTATAATTCATTTGTAATAGTATTCTGTTAATAATTTTACATTTTATAATGCTAAGGGATTGGATAAAAAAATAGTAGAGCATTTTCATCAAAATTTCAGCAGTTTTTGCTGTGAAGACACAGATTAGATATCAAAAATATGTGATTATTTCCATATCAATAGGAATATTTTGTATTAAAGATCTATATAATACTAAGCACAAAAATTACTCTCATTAAATTCGAAATTTTATTAAAATATAAATGCCGTTATTATACTATAGTTATAGAGAGCCAGGTATTTTAATATATTCTTATTTTTATTAACGATAAAACATTTGTGTTAAACTCTTAAATAAATAATAAAAATTGCAATTTAATAAATAAAATTTTTTGCTTAATTATTCATTAATTAATTTATCAATTAATCATTAGATTCATAAATTAATAACAGAATAATATACTCTTTTTAAAAATGTATTTAATATATAAAAATGGAATATCATCTTTAAGATAGTTATGATAATAGAATGAAATGCATGTATAACCGTCGTCTTAAAATTCCATTTTATAGATAGGATAGAAATAGATCTTTTTAATAATCAATAAATAAGATAAATATTAATGAATAGTTAGCTTTAGTACATTTTAAATTCTTTAAATATAAATATGCATAACTAACCCATTATGATTTCATTCTCTTATTATATTTATTTATTAAGTCTGTATATTCTCATATTCTGTAGAAATGGAAAAGAGGAAAGGCTATTGCAATTATCACAATTATAGATGTATCTATCTATCAATATATATATATATATATATATATATATATATATATATATATATATATATATATATATAATGTGTGAGTGTGTTTATAGCTTTATAGCATGAAAAATATTTGGATATTTAAATGAACTTTTACAAAGTTCATTTCCAAAAATAATATGAATTACTGCGCAATTGCTAATATAGAGCTAAAGAAGATTTTTAAATGTATTGTATCCCTTTTAATCTTCAATTAGTTTGAATAGGATTTCAAATTTCAGAAATGTTTGAAAACTGATGTATTAAAAAGAAAATTACCTTTTATTCCAGGTGAGTAAATAAACCTTGTATGGATTTGTTCATGAGAAAAATCCTATATTTTACTCTGTCATACTTCGTGAATACACTCTCTTTATTTTTTGATAAAGAAAATGTCCAATTTTGTTTTACATATTACCTTTCATCGTTGCTTTTAAATTAAGGTGCATGATTTATCGCATCATTCTATTGTATCAATGTTTACGAACAAATTCATGATTCGTTTCACTTGATTTATTTATGACGGAATTAAATTCTTCTAAACTCATTTCAAATATTCTAGATTCGTAACATTTATCATTCTCTTGAAAATCATCTGATATATATTGAACTCTTTTTAATATATGAATAGACGCATGAATGATTATAAATAGTAAATAAGGAAAATTTTTTCTTACATATTTTTCTAATTGCAATTTGATCCCTTAAAGGGTAATTTCTATAAGGATTCTTTTTTGATACTGTGAATTTGTTTTTAAAGTTTTATTTACATACTTCAATTTTTGAATTAATGATTTTAGAATTATCTATTATTTAAACACAATGTGATTTTATTAACTGATACCTTTTAAGTCATAATTTGAAAAAGAATGTTTTTCTCAATATTTTTTTTTAAAAAAAAGAAGTGTATTTTTATACTTGAATCATAATACATTTTTGAAAGCAGAAAATGTTTTTGAACTGAAAAATATAGCTGAAAATAATTTGCAAATTAGGCAGAATCATAACACAAGTTTCAAAACTAAATGTTACATAATAAAAATTATAATTTACATTTTTATTTCATTAAAGTCCATCCAGTTTTTAATGTTAGTGATAAAGAATTTTTACTATAATTAATTTAAAAGAATAAGGAAAATAATATAGTGTTTTGAATTAAAATATTTGATATCGTTTACCTAATTTTCACTTGTTTAAGATTAAGGTGAAATCAAGTTAATATTTACTTACTAATACCCCTTGATTTTTTTAGTGAACTATTTGACAGGCTCCAAAATTACAATCACAAAATATCAACTCTAAAATTACGTTTGTTAAAGTAATCAAAATACCGGGGTTAACAAAAGTTGAATTTCATCACCAAACTAAAGACTGCTCTATTTTACATATAACCCTAAATCAATTCAAAATTATAGATTTTTTAAATATGTTTGGTACGTCGGTAACTCGTGGTAATTCATTGGTCAACATACGTGAACGTACGGACCAGAATATCATTTAGATACACAATTTGAAAAGATATTTATATAATAAAATACTGAATCCTTCTATGATCTCCATCAGCCAGGTCTCTATTTATTTTCCAAGACTTTCAGATTGCACTTATAAATGATTATTTTTTTAATAATTTTAATATATAAATTTAAAACTTGTTTGTAGTAATTTCAAATGTTTGAGAGGCCCTCAACCCATATGAAATATTTGGGACATTTTCAAGTACTTTGTTTATTGTTTGTTTATTGCTTGTTATGCAATTGTTGCCATATCTATTTTTCTATCATTTCAATTAAAAGTTCTGAAATATTTTTAGAGCTACTATGTTTGTATTTTCTAAGAAAAGAGGCTGAATTTACATTTTTTTGAAATGATTAAATCAGATGATAAAAATAACTCATGCGTGAAAGAAAAATAGTCAATAGAAATTTTCCTACTCTATTTTTATTAATATTATGCCTTAGATTATTTTATATCTTTATTATTTAAATAAACGTTTAAATATAAGAATGCATTAGAAATTTCATAGATAAGCTGCGTAATTAAAAACTGCGCATTAACAAAATTATTCTTATTATTTCTTTAAAACAAAATTATGTTTCATGCATGTAATTTATATATTGATATAAAATGTGGAATTTATTTGCTTTAATCCTTTATATTATTAAATAATTCACTATATAAAAATAAAATCTTGCTTTTTTGCTTTGCATAAAAATATCATCAAATATGTTGTCTCATTAACTATCCTTTTGTATTGTATAATTTCCGATTGGTAATAATACTAATTTAATTAAACTTTAATTCACTTATCAATCAATGTTGTTAAAATAAAATTTTAATTCAATTTATTATTTTATATTATTACTTAGAATTTTAGTAAAATTAACATATTTTAATATATTATCTGAACTGGAAAACTTTTATTATAATTTTAATTCCGGGCTTATAATCTAAAACAGAGCTTTTGAAGAAATATTTATTGAAAAAATTTCTGCTTATTTGTAAAACCCTTTTATAGTATTGAATGCTTAGAAAATTTTCCAAGCTTTATTCATTGTCACATCTAGAATTGTTTATAACATAAGATTTCTCTAAAATATATTTTGAATTTACAAAAGAGTAATTAATTACAAATTACTTAGAAAATCAGAGGTTTTGATATTATCTTTTATATAGTAAAAATATTTAAAAAACCGAATTTGTTATTATTTTAATATCAGATGAGCTCAATATAAAACATAATATTGGATGGCAGATTGTAATATACATAGTACTACAATCTAGATGAAATATTCTCTTCTAGTTCAAGCAACTTTCCAACAAAAGGAAACGACATTGTTAAATACCAATTTGTAAAAACGAGTGATTTATAGTTTCTTATGTTTAAATGCCAAATTATGTATTACTTACATGCAATCTCCATAAATTGATATCTAATGGATATTGCTTGATATGAATAGTAATGTTTTCCTTCAAAGTGTTAGGAAATCTGTTTAATTTCAGTTCCAAAACTGACCGCGTGATTTGATTGTGGGTTAAATGGTTCTGTAACTTAATATTGAACTGTAGTTTAGAACTATAAATTAGTTAATTGCAATATAATGATCAATATGAACTTTCTAGTAATTTCGAGGCAAAGCACCAATAATCTATTTATTTTTCATTTTAACTGATTTGAATTCAGAAGAAATGGAAAACAGGAAATATAACGAACTTTAATAAATATATTATTTATTAAAGATCTGAATTTAATTAATAATATATTTATTAAATATATTAAATAGATTATTAATTAAATTAAGGGGATATAATAGGGAATGGAAATATTAATTTTTTTTAGTCATTACAAGCTATGTAATAAGAGTGACTGTTATTGTAATAATATACTTTATTACACTTCTAATTGATACATTAGACACATTAAGAATTTCATAATTTATTTATTATTATAGTTTACTTATAATAAATTGTTCTGAAATCATGTTTGCTAACTATATTATACTTAATTATCTAAATGTAATAATCTGCAAGTAATGTGTTTTAGGCAATTAAATTTGAAAATTATTTCAGTCTGTTTTCACTGGGTTGAATGGAATATCATATCTTACTTCTGAAACACTAAAATACATTGCTTTTACTTAGCTGAAAATCTGATTTTAGCTAAGCAAGGAAATAATTCTTGTATCACTTTGAACCACTAACTCTTGAAATATAAAACTTCAGAAAATTACAGTGTGTAAGTGTACATTTTCACACTGACTTCTCAAAAAAACATAAATATATGAAGTTTTGGTAATAAATTCTACTTAAAAGAAGGTTATAAATATCTTTGAGGTATGCAACTTTATGACTGTTTCACTACACTTAGTTTTCGTGGATAGAGTAACTGCATAAGAAATATATTTCAAGTGCGTAAAAAAACAAAGAACGTAATTTCCTAACTCATGATTTATTTTTCACTTCCCAGCGAAAGAAGATACTTCCCCAAATTATTTAGACGTTAGCTGAACCATTTGTGTAGAGCGTGGAAATGCAGGGCTTAATTATTACTTTACTGATTGGAAAAACTAGCTGTGCTTCTTCATCTTGTCATTTGACTATGCTGTTAAATATTTAGTTCTAGTTAAGAAAATAATGATACCCCATTAAAGTAACTTAAGCGATAACTTTGGAGTTTTGTGTATTAATTTATTCAATACTTCAGTTGAGAGATTTTGACTTCAGTTTAGCTTATTTTGCAAGACATTTACGTCTTATTAAACACATAATATACTTTTTATGTAACGTTTTGCTGCCTCTTAATATATTTACAAGCAAATTGGCTTATACGAATAATTAAGGTTATATATATATATATATATATATATATATTCTACAAAAGTTGCTGATGTATCAAAGCTTTGATGTTTCTGTAACTTGCGTATAATATTTTGAGGTGATTTGCATAAGTTTTGTCTTTAATATTAATAAAAAAAATAAGTTCTAAAGGTTGATGTTAAGAGAACAAGTGATATTTACTCACGTGATCTTTGGGCATCCTATAACCAGAATCTCCTTTTCAATTACTTAATACGTTAAGAATGAATCGTACTCTATCGTACACTTGCATTGTTTTAAGCTATGTAACACTACATTTATAGAATAAAAACATTATTTGAAATTTTGACCCGTTGCTTATCAGTCACCATAACTTTAAGGAGCAGCACATTGATTATTCTATAGCATGACATTGTACACTAATGTCATGCTATAGAATAATCAATGTGACCACAAAACAGTAACCCGGTTTTGTAGAATTAATTTTAAACCACAAAATGATAAGTGACAGTTTCAAAAAAATCTGTTTTTTTTTTTACTGTTACTTCTTTAAATCTAAATTTTTATATATATATATATATATATATACTGTAGCAAATTCGTGAATTGTATGTACATATTTATTTAGCAATTAAATTTTTCATTGTTATCGAAGATAATACATTCTGTTGTCTGTTATGTATTGTATAATTACTTAATAAAGTTAAAATTCAGAGAGGGAAAAGAAGAGCTCCGTGTGAGTATGTAAAAGTATACCCAAATTTTACTGTATTTTCTTATAATTATCTTATTTACAAAAATTGATGGATATAATTAAAAATCTTACAACATATTAGATTTTGTAAACAATACTCAAATAAAAAATTTAAAGTTCCTAAAATACATTTATTCATGAAATACATTTATTATAACATTTCCATGATCCCGATTGAATTATTTATGTAACTAAAATTACAAGGATTGCATCTTTGACACCACATTACAGTTTGTATTCCGGATTATTTTAAATCTAAATAATTATACCAGGAAACATATCCTGAAGTTAAGTTATAATAAATGTTAATAACTAGCAAGAAAATTTCAACTACCATAGTATTATAAATTTCAAATTATGAATGTTCTTGGACATGTTTTTAGTTGTTTACTTTTAAAAATATCATTACTCTCTTGACATATGTGAATGTTTAAGTTTATACTTTCCCACACTTAAATACTTGAGCAATTTCAGCATTATTTGAATGCCATTTTCGAATATTATAAATTAAATGTAATTATATAAACCTTTAGAAAGCTTGTATTAGTGTTCATTTTCATCATTTGTTTTTAAATTTGAAGTATTTTGTGTATACGTATTTCCAGGTATAATATACAAAGCTTAAAATATTCAAAATTGGATAAGATTAAAACTTTCTTTTCTGAATTTTTATGAAAAATGTAGTTTTGTGATTGAATAAATTTAGTAAATTGAATAAATTTACATAAAAATTTATTCAATCCTTTCACTTAATTTCCTCTAATTTTTATCCTTCTTACCAATTTTAGCCAAATAATATTTAATTATTTACTTTCAATACACAAAAATACTTTTCTTGCCTAAGTAGATACACATGTGAATATAGAAGTACACGAAATTGATTTACATTGATATTCATATAAATTATATACGAGAAAAGATACTCTGATTCTGATTATATTTGCAAATTGTGTGCATCAGTAGATAGAAAGTTATTAAGGAAAATTTGATTATTTTTGAAATTTATGCTAATTTAATTTCAAGGGAAGCAACATTCACTTTTGTTTTCCTAACAAGAGTAAATAAATATCAATGGTCCTCAAGGCATATCATTCGTTGTATGTTTTTTCAATGAAAATTCAATGCATATTTATTTTATTTTTTTAATATTTTTGTTTGCATTTCTGGCTAAAGTAATTTCTTAACACTGTGCTCAGAAGTTTTATCTGAACTAAATCGGATTGTTCCCTCTTATAACAAGATTAGAAATATCTTTTTCATTTCATGTTTTCACGGTAAACAAAATAATTAGTTATTTAGTCCAGCTTTGTGTAAATAACTTTATTTATCTCGGTTGTGGTAGATATAAATAAAACAATAAAAAAAACAAAATTCAGATTTCCATGAAATATGTACATAATTCAATTAACTTCTGTAACAGCTCACCAATGAGGCAAATCTTAAGAGTGTTTTGAATTCATAAAAGGACGAAATAGAATTATTGCTGACACAGGAACAATTTCATTTTGTTTGTTATGAATTTTGAATTTCCTTTTGAAAAATCTTTAAAGTACTCTTTTAAATTTTCATTTTCCAAGCTTTTAATCTATTAAAATGATATATTAACTCAGAGATCAAACTTTTTTATACATTAATACAATTTGTGTATATGTTTAAAATATTTAATATTGATTAACTCTAATTTTTTAAACACTATAGAAGAAGAATGTCATTAGAATCAGAAAACTTGTAGTAGATAAAATAAATTTTAATAGTTAATTGTTTTTTTCTGTCAACTGCTATCAATTAAATTTATTCATTTTTAAATGTTAAATGTTGTAAATATAAATTTTGAAATTAACTTTTATATACATAATATAATATCATGCTCAAGAATTCAAAATACTAGTAACACCCAATTTACATAAAAACAATTTTCTTAAGTGTAATTTTAACAAACTTAATTTTTTTTGCTATTAAATATGTTGCTAAGTAAACTTAATTTATTTAAAATATTTTAGAATAAGCCTATTTTTCTTATATGTTCAGTTAAGAATATTTTGTGATAATGTCATTATTTAAATTATAGTTTTTTGTATAACCTATAAATGAAATCATGTCTTTGAATACAGCTGATGCACAAACGGTTTTGCCCCAGACATTTTTTGAATGTATTTGTTATAACTACAATTTATTAAAAAAAAACTACTGTCAAAATAAACGCATAACTTTTAAAGATATTCATGTGATTATAAGCGAATAAAAGATAGGTAAAAATTGTATTAAATTTTTAATGTTGAAACTTAACTATTGAGGAAAAAATACAAAAATTATCTTAGAAAATTAAAAAAAAGTGGGAATATAATAAATGAAAGTTTTGATAGGAAAAATATAAACAAAGTCAAACTATTAAAAAATAAAAAATCATGCCCATTGATTTTATTGTAGAAACAAACCAATCGCAAAAATTTTAACGTTTCTTAATTTCATTTGGGTATTTAACTAAATTAAATTATCTAACATAAGATACTACGATACAATTAGATATTATAAGGACTCAATGAATATTACATGACTTAGAGTTTATGATTGTTTCAAAAATACTATTCTGATGTCTTCAAAGAGAAAAAACTTTAATCCACTTGCAAACATATTAAACTATAACTATGATGTATTTTGCAAATTAATATTACTTTGATAAAATTTTTTAGAGAATATTAAAATGCTTGAAGCTAAAGCTTGAGTAGTTTTATTAATACGATGTGAATTTCTGATAGAAGAACATGGAAGTAGACTACTATATTAAACTAAAGTTACTTTGTTTTAAATAAATGAACATCTCTCATTTAAAAATAAATATGTTTAATGTTTTTTAAAACAAATTATTCATGTATTGTTATTTTAAACGCATTGTTATCTAATAGTAGGATACGTTATTCAGAGTTGAAATTTTTCGTTAAGTAGAATAATAGGAGTTGAATTCTTCTGCTTTTTGTGTACCATATTTTTTGTGTGGATGGTTAAACAGTTTCGCGAGTTTTTCATTGCGATATGAGGATACGACCTATTAAACAGGAAGACCTTCAAGAAAGCACTGACACATAGGAAGTTCAAATGCCATACAACATCCTTCAAAATCAGCTGTTATGCTGTTAGATTACCAGATATATTTTGTCATCAAATCTATTTTTGTATTTTCCTTGCAAAAAATAAGATACTTATGAGGCATATTCAATTCATAGAAAAAATTAACAATTTTGCCACTTGCAAAATAACTTAGTAAGCATATATACTTGATATTCATGTTTGTAGTTCTTGAAGAGCATAAGAGCTTGGAGTATAAACTAGGATTTTTACTCGTAGACTTCTGTTTTGAAATAATTCGGAAGATTGTGATTAGTTAAAAATTTTTAAATTTCAAATCATTATGGTCTAAAATTTATATATAAGTATACTGAATATGTATCTGCATTTCTAAAAAATACTTATTATATTATGTATTGAAAAAAACCGAAATAAATTCATTAAGTTGTGAAAATTTGTATTAGGAAAATATAATTAATTGGATAGATCATTTATGAATTATTTTATAGATAAAGTCTATTCTGCGAAAAATGTATTTACTATTAAATAAGTTGTTCAGTAATTTATTCAGTTTAAGTTATCAACAGTAAATTATATGGCAAAAATAGGGATTTAAAATTTTTTTCATCTATGAAATAAGAGCATTAAAGAAGAATAAAGATTACATGTAAAGTATGTATGAGAGAATAAAATAAACAGCTCGCAGTCAATCAAAAAAAATATTTTTCAAAATTTATATGTATGTTTTTAATTAAGATTTCCATTTTTAATACTAGTTAATTTGTAAAATTTAAATACTAGTTAATTTGTAATTATAATTTAAAAGATTAAATTCATTTAGTACGCATATGGAATTCTAGAAATTCCAAATTAAAATTTTCACTTTCTTCCCCAATATAAGCCAGCATTTCTCAAACCAAAAATAAAAATTTTTAAATTTTAATTCTAAGATCTCTCTGTAGTCAAATAATATCTGATATAAATTGATTGGTAGTCTAAAATTTGCTAATTTTTTGTCTTTCTTAGGTAATCTTGATTAAAACTGGCAAATGTTTAAGAATTTCTTATTTTGTACACGAAATAAAAAAATGTTAAGTAATTTGAGTTGTTGTAAATTTATAGATTGTATTTTGATCGCATGTTGTATAAATGATAAAATATTAAATCCGTTTTAATCAGTATATATGAATGACTATTTCAAAAACGTATAAAAAATATGGAATATGGCATACGATTTATTGATGCTTATTTTGTTATAAATAAAACAATAAATCACAATTCTTATTATTGTGAAATAGATTAAAAACATATCACAATTTTAAGAGATTTCAATGTCTTCAAATTAACTTTTCTGACTTTAATTTAGAATGTTTCCATGTGGTTTTCCCTTTTTCTGCAAATTACAAATTAGGCTTTAATAAATAAACAATATAATTATAATTAGAGCTTAATAGCTGATTATTATAATTTAATGAGTAACTTAGAAATTCAGTATTAAATATTATTTCATCAATGTGATTTCATTTAACGTATTATATGTAAACATAGGATTTTAATGCAAAATAGCCTATAAATTCGTAAAAGTTGTTGGAATTAATAGATATGAATACAGTTTGAAAGAAACTGCTACAATGAAAGAATATTTTAAGCCTTTAGAATAAAAATCTTGTAAAGTGCTAATAAGTATTCTAGATGTGAAGAAAGTTTTATTCTCAGTAAATTTTGATAACATAAAAATAATATCGTTTTTATAGAAAATTTTATGATTTTCTTACATTTTGTGCGCTACACCGGCACTCACTGTTTCCTCTCTCTATAAAAGAATTTTTTCTTAAATATCATTCAAAAATGTATTTCATATTTATGTAAATACAAATATATATGTATAGAAATCCCTTAAAGCTATGAAAAATATGTTATCAAATAGACTTTGAAGTTTTTCATTTTAAAAAATACTAGATAAAAGTTTGTTTTCAATATTTGTAGAATTGCTTGAAATACAAATTGAAGTTTATTTGGCTCATAATACTTTTATTGACTTTTTTATTGATATATAGTATTAATATTTACTCCCTTAATGTTTCAACAATAAGCAACTTTATTATAAAATAAACTGAAGATATGAAGTTAATTGTTGATACTTTGTGATATATATATCTGATATATATATATATATATATATATATATATATAGGAAGACAGGAGAGAATATCTTGTAGATTTTTTTATAAATATTTTTCTACTTTGAACCTTTTAATATTTTTTTAACTCACAGAATTTCTTAAACCAAAACTTTTGTTTTTAAAAACTCTTTTGATACGGGTTTCAAAGATTCTAGTATTTTTCTTTCCTCTAAAGTAAAGACATTATTTTTTTACATTTGTATACTTTTTCTTAAAGCAATCATATCCTTTCAATTATTTTTCTGCTAGCAAAATGTTTTATTTATATCAAATCATTTCATTTATCAATCTTTGTTATTTACTAAATCTTCTAAAAAGTAAGATCATACGAGAAAGATTATGACAGTTTAAAAATGCTTTACTGAAAACATTCAATCAGAAATGTGATTATGTTGGGGTTCTCTAAAATGAAACCTTATAGCTTCTATCTACATGAAAGTCTTATACAGATTTCTTGTTTTATTATAATTATGAAAGATTCATTTGAATAAAGGAAATAATAAAGACAAACTAATTAACATATTTAAGGAAATTACAAAAATTAGGATTAAATTTGACCACAATAGTCACTCTCATCAATAATTAGTTTTAAATAATTTTAAATGAATTCAAACTTAAAACATTTAAGTGTATATGTATAATAGTATTTATGTATATTATACTATATGTATAATAATATTAATACATATAATTCTTTTACACTGATGAGAAATTTCTTTTCTATATAATTTCAAATATTATATACTTTAAATAGTAAAATATATTTCTGGTTTACAATTTCTATTTATTATCACAAATGTATTTTGTTCTAATAAATATATTAATGAAATTTCAAAACAGAAGTTATATCGATTTACGCTTGTATTCCTTTAAGTATAATTTTTATTTTCCACTTACACTCGATTTTCACAATTTATTAACTGTAAAAGATTTAAATAATTAATTCTTTTACGATCAATAAAGTAACATTTTAGATAAAGTAAATCGTTAAAATAGTTAGTACTAACTAGATCGTATTGTGTATGCCAAAAGTTTGCGTTTAGTAACCTTTTGAACAAAAATCAATCAAATGTCTGATAATTAGGACAAATATGTGTGTTTGCTTTTAAACATTAAAATCTAAGTTAAAATTTTTATTATTTGAAGGAAACTTAAACAGTCGTTTTTTATATTATTAAATTACTTCCATTTATAACCATTAAACTTTTTCCATTTTAATATTATTATGTTAAATCATCACATTTTTCAACATTTAACATAAAAATTTCAATATTTATTTCAATAATTGTGTTACGTGGGGGAACTTAAATTATCTTTTATTCCTAAAAATAAAAATGGCGCAAGATGCAACTTAATAACGAATTGTAGTTTTCTTATGAATATAAAATAAGTAATAAATCTCTAAGTGGCTTAACTCAAAATAACTTAATAATTAACATGTAATATTTTATTTATAAGAAAAATGCGTAGCATGGTTTCAAGAAGAAAGTGCAAATCATGGCCGTACAATGAAGTACCCAGAGACAGTAGATCACCTTGACTTCATCTAATCCTGTGAAGAGAAAAATAATTTTTTTTCCAATAAATTAATTTTCACAAATTAATCATAACCACATTCAAATGATGACATGATGGAGGAATCTTCCTTTTTTATTGTTAGCTTTTTAGAAGAACATTCTGTAGGATAAAGTTTATTATGCAATTTTAAATTTTATAGAGCACATATATTTACATAGACATTGAAATATGTTTTACAAATATTTTTTTTGAGAAATCAATTCAGATATTTCTTTAAATATGAGGAACAAAAACAAGAAAATTAAAAGGAAAAAGAAATTACTGAGGCTAAGACTTCACCAAAATCAGTTCATAAAGAAAAAATCTGCAAGAGCAAAATTTCAACATCGCAATGTTGAATCTAACGTCAGACTCCTGAAAGTCCGAACAAAATTGTTTTTTAAAACTTCTTGTTGCTGAAAAAATCTTCTAGAAACAAATCTTTAAAGTAAAAAATACACCATCAAATAATTTATATATATAAAGCAGATGGTAATAAAAGCTGAAAACAAAAATCAACTGCTTTTACACAAAATTAAAGCAGGCGATTTCATAAACTGAATGTCTCATATGACAAATATTTTTCTCTATTGATTTAGAATAAATTAATTTATGAATAATAACTTATTTTCGGTAGGAAATTAAAGTTATAAAATAAACTCAAAATACTTTGTTATTGATATACTTTGTAGCAGCTTCTGTCTCTAATACTATTACAAAATGAAATTAATAGTCTAATCAATTCCTATTTAATTATAATTTATTTGTAATGGAATAGTGTTGAGAAAAACAGTGGTAATGAGAAAAAATTATTTACTTTATATATAAAAGAAATTTAAGAAATTAATAATATTTCCTTTCTATTTGTCTTTTAGTAGTTACAGAATTCCACAGTTCCTATAATGTTTACGGTATTGAAAATTAAATTCTCCAAAGAATGAAAAATAAAATATTTGAACAGTAATAATATAGAAATATTTTTCCTAAGTTTATAAGTTTTGTATCCAAAAATTGTATTTAAGTGAAATAACGATTACAAATTGTTTTTCAGTCAAAAGGCGAAATTACTAATACGAATGGATATTTTATTACAAAGCAAAAAATTAAAACAACGAACAATTTCCATGCAAAAACAAATATAACTAACTAGAAAAATTAATTCTGAAATAAATTGCATAACTAATTTTAAAAAATGTTGCTATCGATTATTTATTAACTTCCTCTTGCTGTTCGGTATATTGAAATATTCACGCATTCTTAAAACGGAAGTTGAAACGGAACTGTTTCGGACAAACCACCA
The DNA here is from genome assembly GCA_026290005.1 of Latrodectus geometricus. Taxonomy (NCBI): domain Eukaryota; kingdom Metazoa; phylum Arthropoda; class Arachnida; order Araneae; family Theridiidae; genus Latrodectus; species Latrodectus geometricus. The sequence goes on from JAPDSC010144795.1 coordinate 26,374, forward strand.
TTTACCATGAACCGCTTTCTAGAAGTAACTTCGTCAATGACTTACTTCCTCAGGAAATAGTCGATCTTAAGGATTAGGATCGATTAAAAAGAATGTACGATGGTGATTGTTACGTGCTACAATTGCTTCTCTTTGATGGAGACGATTTAAGTTTTCAGTCTTCTGTACAAAACCAGATGTCGCCAAAACAGATCACTTTCCAATTTTTATGACCTACGCCAGCAATGCTTAAATAAAGATTTTTCTCAAATAAAACAGTCTGAAAGTTTAAACCGAAAATGAAATGAAGTGAAGTGAGTCAAGATTAGTGGGGGAAAAGGAGTGTTGAGTTGTACACCATCTGTGGCAATTTTAAAGGCAAGTGGATAGGCAATCTTAGGCAGATCTGAAACCAAGCTTGAAACAGCGGATAATATTTAAATTAGATCTTGGGTGCCAAGCTTGATTTAGTTTTGAATTAAATTAAACTTTTGTACTTCGTACACAGCATTACAGCAGCTGAATTATATTAGTTTTCTAGATTGATTGGAATGAGGCATGAAATACGGACGTGGAAATAATTCTCTGTAGTTTCATTAAATAAAATAAACTTAGTGAGGTATTTTAATTTGGAAAAAGTTATGTACTATTTCTTCAATTTATTTTGCTGCACTCTGATGAAGATGCACAAAAAAATGAGAATGTACTATACATTTATTTAAAAATCTACAATAAAATAAATATTTTTTCAAGTTTTCAAAATTTAAATTAATTTACAAATATTGTAAAAATGAAATTGATTGTTCATAACTATATTTAGTTACAATGTGATGTTACAATTTAAAAAGAAAACAGGTTATATAAAGTAAAGAGCATATCTAAATTTTGAAAAGTTTGTTCTAATTCTTAGGAGAACATTTTTAAGGAATGAATAAATATAGTTGCCAAAATTTACTGTTACAAAATTTTCTATTACAGTGATAAAATTTATATATAAATATATACCCTTGTATAATATGAAAACATATTCTTTTAATGTTTAGTACTGGTAACTAAAATTTAACATAATATATTTTATATCTGATTTCTAAAGTCCAAGTTTTATTCCACAATGTCTCATATCATTTGATTGAATCTGTATAATTTATTGCACTCGTTTTTGCTCATTTATCAATGCATTTTAATTTGTTGTAGACATATAGTTTTCACTTTGAGAAAAGTTATTAAAATCAGAGAAAGTTAATAAGAATATTTTGAAAGCTGATGTAATGAAATTGCATTTATTTCATTTAACCAAAAAATTTTAAAAGAAACTTTGTAATAAACTATAATTACCAGTTAAATGAAAATTTATGAGTTTGAAAAAAACTTGTAAAAAACTTGATAATTATGAGTTTTATTCGTAATTCTATGTGCCACATACTACAAGGAAAAATATTCTATTTCATTTAGTGAGATACGTTTTTCAAAATAATATGAATTAAGTTAAAAATTTGTTCTAAAAAACATTGAGAAATATGGAAATTTTTTAAATTTATTTAATTAATTTATATTGTTGAATGGTTATAAAATTTCTGTTTATGAGAGTGTTTTTAAGATATTAATAAATTCCTAAAACTCCAGACAGATATAAATAACGACAAATATTTTAGTACCATTATTATTAACTAACTTATTTTTTACTGAATTAGTTGATTCAAATTATTTTCTTGAATAAATTTTCATATTAAAAATATTATAACTATATTATGTGACCATATATATTTTTTGGTTTATATTTAATTTATAAGCAAAAACTAAATCATAAAAATTCTTTTATCATAATATTTTAAAATATGTGAATTTTTGTGCAAATTGCACATTTTAAATAAAAAAAATTTTTTACGGTATGTTTAAAATTAATTTTAAAAAACATCATTTTATATAAATATAATTTGAGAAATGGTTAAAAAAATCTCGTGAAAAATAATTAATATATATATATATATATATATATATATATATATATAATGTTGTAATGTGTAGATATCAATCAATGATTAAATGTACGATATTTAATTTTAATTTGAAAATCATGACTAAATTGAAGCGATAATTTTTCATTAGAAAGTACATACCAGAATTAGTTGCTAATACTACTATATTTCATGTATATTTACTTAAAGCAATTTTTATTCTTTAATCCTTTTATTTGACTATAAGCTTAATAAATCAATTTCTTTTATAAATCCCTCTTAATTTCATTGCGTGAATTTTGTAAATATTGAAAAGAGCTTTGAAGATTATCTTTTCTAAATAAAAAAAAATAAATAGATCAACAGAGATAACAAACCTGTATGAAACTTGTTTGTGAAAGCGCATTTTGAATACACCACCAGGAAAATTTAATCACGTAAACAATGAAGCAAATCATATTTCATGAGATAAAAAAAAAAGATACACATCACGCGATCGTCAAACATCCCTCCTCTCCTTGTTCCCGTTCGGGATGATAGTATTGTTCGAAATTTAACCCTAACTGTTCAGAAAAATAGGGTGGGTAGAGGAACTGATCGTGAGGTTTATCTCTTGCAACATCGATGTATCATGACAAGAGGATGGGAAAACTACCCAGTGATAAGGATAGGCAAACTGAGCGTTGTTCGGTTATCGATAATTTTCCAGAATGATAGGCAATGAAGGTGGAGAAGGGTTGTTCGTATCAAAATACCCCACGTAGAGCTGGGAGTGTTGACGTTGTGGGTGGGGTTGCCCTCAGGGGGGCATTTTCTTGAAAGGAATAGCGAGCTGCTGGTAGGATATTCTCTCTTTCCTTCTGGCTGTCTCCATCAAAACTTTCAGGATACTGCACAGGAAGAGGAAATAGGTCGAATGTGTGTCGATATTGATATGGTGTATTTGAAGACGATGGAGGTGGATGGAGGCGTGTTAGGGGAATTGATGGATTGAATTGATACATTCTTCCGAAAGAATTGATACGGGTGCTTTAATTTGTCTGAGGGGAAACTATTTCGTTGCCATATTGGTTTTTGATGAGTTATTTTGCTGAAGAGGAAAGATATCAGATTAGTCCTTGTGAATGTATCTATGTTTCAGTGTTTATAGGAAAGCTTTTTATAGTTAAATTCAGAAATAATATACAGCAGTTTATTACATTTATTGTGATAGATATACATATATAATTATTGTAAAGTGCATTTAACTTATTTATTGATTTTCATTGAAGCAGATTATTTTAACTGCAAAGTATGCTTCAAAACATATTTATTTTATAAAATTAATTTTTAACTGATCATGCTGTTAATAAAAGAGCTGTTTAACTTCAAATCTGTCATTTATCAACGAATATTATCAAAAGAAAATTCAATCTTATTTATAATTTATATGATCAAATATATATCTATGTTTCATGTAGTGATTCATTGATCACAAGAAGGGATCATAATAAATATACATGTTATTTCTATATTAAAACTAACAAAATAACTATATTAATATTATTTAAGTGTTTTATTAATACAATAAGATACGAAAATATAGCAAAGAAAAATAAATATAACGATGGAAATTATTATACAAATTAAATTTGTAGGAAACTATTAATAAAATGAATAATGTTCGAATTTAAATAAAAAAATTTAAATTTAATGAACCATTAAAGAAACATTGGATATGGTCTAAGGTTCACATTAACTTAGAGACAATATCGAAACTTTCGAGAACAAATATTCATCTGCAGTGTTACCCAAATTTAAAACAATTCCCCAATTTCGCCAACACTTGAGACGAAACTAACTTTTCGTCCTATTTTTCTTTATCATTATGACAGAATTTGATTCATAATAAAGATATTGTTACCTTCCTTATAATTTTAAAATATTTTTTCTTCATTGAAGTCTAATGTTTTATTATAGATGCGCATGCGTAGAAAGCAATAAGTAACTAAACATTATGCTTTTTCGGATGACTATAATAGGTCCATTTGGAAACATTATATGTTAAAATTATAACACATATAGTGACAAATAATAAATGAAAATAAATCAATCCTTCCTATTTTTAAAGGATGATAATTAATTTTAAGCTGTAGAAGAAATCTGTATTCATAATCAAAATCTCTTTCTTCATACTGTACATTGCTAATATTACTATATGGAAAATAATTTATAATTTTAATTTCAAAGTCTTTGGAAATGATTTATAAGTAGATTATAAAAAAGTTCTTTTATTTTTGAATTCACATAAGAAAGTCACATGCTTAATATTCATGGATTTTTTTGGATATTGTGTTGTTTGTATGATCACAGTTAAATATAAAATTTAAGTAGTTTCACACTACTGAATTAGACATAGGGCTGTATATTTTGGATAGAAAAAGTGGACAATGAATTATTCTAGTCCACTAATCCGGAACATCTTCAAATTTGATGACCAGTGATAACCTTTTATGAGGTTACGCCAAAGTTATGTTTACATATTACAGTATTTAAAATGGCTCAGTGTATACATAAATATTACATTAAAGATATATGAAAAGATTTTGAATAAAAAAAATCTAAAAGTGTTGAAGAAATTAAATGGATACAAGATGTTCAACTCATAAAAAATGTACGAAAACATTTGTAATTGAAAAATAATGGGAAGGAACTTTTAAATATTTAAAGGCAAAACTACCATTCTTGTAGTGTTATGATTTAGAAAATATAAATGTTTGGAATTATTTATTTATAATATTTTTATACATTTAGCACAAGTTTATTTATAAAATTAATATTTATTACTTTAAATAAAACGTGTTAGTTACGAAAATTAATTATTCTCAATGTTAATTAATGCTGAAATACTATTAAATTTTATATCATATTTTAATTTTATATGAATAAAATTCGTTTGTGTCTGTGTAATTCCCATGATACATCACATATAAGGAAATTGCTTATAAAACATCCTGAAAATTATGATTATTTGGTTTGAAGTCGTTTCTTAATACTATTAACAATTGCTTACATATTTCGAAATACATAAATAAAACTCGGAATTAATTTTTAGCATGTTTAGGTACATTAATTTAATTGAAGTGTGCATTCATAGAGGAATTTTAAATACGTCAAAAAGAATATATTAATATAAATGTGAAACTGAATTACTGATTTTAATATAATACTGAAAGCATTTGAAAGGATATATAGTGAATTAATTTACCACTCAACATTAAATTCAGTAAATCATAGAGAGCTAATATAAAGCACACTATCAAGGAATATACGTAACATATAATGGAGAAATCACAAATTCTTTGAATCTTATGCTATCTTGATGCTTCATGTAAATTATTTTTATTAAACACGTTTAAATCTGTATTCTAAATTTTTATTATTATTTTGAGGAGATTTTTAATATCTTATACCATTCTTTCGATTATCAGTTATAATTGTAATATTTTTAGGTCGTTACGCAACCCTTTTAAACCAAGAGCTAAAACTAACAAAATTTCATTATTAAAAATGCATAGAATTAAATCATAAGAACCTTTTTACTTTTAATAAAAACGTTATTTTATAATTATAACTTTATAGAAAACTGATAAAAAAAATTACTTATTTCTGCATATATATTGCTAATAATTTACGGTTCAAAAAGGCTACAGTATTTTTTTTAGGATACAGTATATTGATAGAAGGACAATTATTCTTAAATAAATGCATTATTGTTTAGCTAGTTTTATTTGATTTCGTATTGCATAACAAAATGTATTTAGAAATGTAATTCAACATTAAATAAAATCAGCCTTTATAAAAATGTATAAATACTTAATTTACTTCCAAGAGTCCACATTAAATAAAAGATTGAGATTAAAGCTCTCTAATAACTAATAAAAATGAATTAATATTAACCCATATTAATATAATAAAGAATGCAAAAATGATGAATAGTCTCATAAATAATAATAAGCTATTTAAGAATGGAATATTCTTAAAATGCTTACGAGTAAAATAAATAAGAATAAATCTTAGATAGCACTCTTTAATGGGTAAATAAATATTATTATTTTGATCCCATTAAATCACAAATCATTCCTTAAGATTACACGAAATAATATATATCATGTAAACATTTTAGAAATTTAAGAAGATATCAATAAATCATTTAAAGAATCTTTATGGTGGTTATCAAATTTCATGATAAGCGTAAAATATGTGTTGCATACAGTTTTATCGCTTAAATTTATTGCAGAATATCTTATGTTTCCTAAGGTTATTTATTTGTTTGAAAAATGAATTTAAAAGGATACTTAAATTATTTAAAAGTAGAAATTTAAGCAGAGTTTTTAATGGAATTGTTTTGAAATCATCATTGTGTTTATTACAAATGTTCAAGCATAATTTTTTAATGGTTTAAAAAAAAGTAAATATTGGTATATCAATGAAAGTTTTGCTTAAACGATATCATTTGATTGCTTTCCTATATGTAATTAGATATTTTCAATTTTAAAAAGATTTATTTTAGGAATAAAATAAAAGTTTCTGAAAATATTTGAGTTTAATAAAAATATTAGCTATACGCAAAAATATAATGTATACAAACTATAAATGTAAGATAATAATTTCAAACTTACAATCGAAGGAAATTATATTAAAAGGAAGTGAGAGCTACCATGCTTCTTAAATATGCTCGCATAAGAATTTTACATTCCGATTATTAATACATTTAATATAAAAAGTTTGTAAACTATATATTTATTTAACCTTTCATTATATTCTACCAGTTTTAAGTGCAAAAGCTAAAAGGTCATAAAATATTTAAGTATTTATAGACATAAATTATTTTTTACTAGCTATTGAAAATGCTACATCGGAAAGATATTCAACTATCAAAATTATATTTACCAGAAAAATTTATTTTATTTAAAACAACATAAAATTATTAATAAATTTTAATGCATATCAGAAAAATATATAGTTAAGATAACAAACCCCCTTTACAATTACTGTACTACATCCCTTATGTATATGGGTATTCAGTAAAACGGATATAGAATTGGTTGTAACATGGCATTGAAGTTTTATGAGAGACAACTGCTCATAAAACTTCAAAGCCATGTCATAGTTCATCGGACAAGAAACTTGACGTATGGGGGCAAGCAAATCTCTCAAAAAATCATTAAAAAAAGCATCCGAACTTTCTAAAAATGTGACCACGCAATTCCTTCGTCCAGATTCATCTTTGATCTCGTTATTGAAGGAGATCATATTCTTTCTTGATGTATCGTTAGGCATTCCCAAGACCACAGTTGCTGAGATGTAATTCTGCTGCAAACATAGCATGCATGCATTCAAATACTTGTTGTCTGACAAACGACTCAATTTCTTGACTCAGGTCTCGAAACATTATTATACAATGCATCAAAATCACGTGTGTAAATTGTCTATATTCTCTGATGCTAATGACAACAACCCACAGAAACATTAAATAACATTAGATATGATCAAGATATTGAGCCTCACGTTGCTCTGCATGTTCGTCACAAATCAACGGTTCCATGTTTTACCGATAGTCTTACAATCTCAAGCAATGCCAGCAGAAATTTTGCGGTACAATGATCTGAAACAAAGCATAACTATTTCTTCAAACTTTCCACGGTATCGTAACTTTTAAAAACGTAACAACTTTCCAATGTAATTTGTGTATAAAAAAGATTGTACAATTCATTTATTTATATACATTGTAGATCTTGCAACAATCCCCAATTTTTGCATAAAACAATTAAGAGCTAATCATTTGCATAACATAGCATCCTATTTCTGATGCATAAGTTGGGTCAATCGCATGTGCAACGTGTCGTATTCTTGGTGTAGCCATAGTATTGCCCAGCAGAGTGTTTTTTGAAATAAGCAATTCTGCTTCATAAATACAAATATACTCATTATACTTATGTACATATCATTATACTTATATACATACATATATATATATATATATATATATAT
>JAPDSC010144795.1:44340-66906 GCA_026290005.1 Latrodectus geometricus
TACTTTTATAGTTTAGTTGTTCTTTATTATATATATATACCTATATATATCGTATACAAAAATTTATTTTATTAACTTCCTAAATTGATGCTATGGGTAAATCTCTTTTGATTTTTACCAACTAAATATAAGAACAATGAGTGATTAACCAGAAATATTTATATGATAGAGCCTGAAAATTTAAATGATTTATTTATCTAAAATTTGATTTTAATATTATTTATGATAATATTTATGGGTGTTAAATCAAAATTAAAAAAATGACTGTGATTATGACAAGATATAATTACATAATTTAATTGAGAAATAAATTCCCTCTTTTGTTTAAAACAAGAGCCAACCCAGCTGTTAGTTCACCCTTTCCTAACTTGTTAATAGTTATTAGATATTTTAATTTAAACTAATGAAATTTTAATTAAAATATTTATTTTTTTATGATGAAAATAATTAGCACTGTTCCTTTTTGCGAGTATGATTTAACATAGTCCTTAGTATTTGTCTCAAAAAACTCATAATCGATTGTAAATATACAAACAAAACTGCGAAGCATGATCTTCAAACATATTTTGGAGTCGAAGGAAACATATCGATTGCAATATACTAGAGTAAAATGAAATGCATTGATTGAAAAATGTTTTGTCAAAAAAATGAAGCAAGTAAGTAAAATAATCATTTCGCGTGCCAAATAGCTCCGACGAAACATCGAGTCAAAAGCTGCTTTAATAATAAATAGCTTTTACTAGCTTTTACGCAAAAGCTCCCGAACCCGGAATGAATAAAAAAATAAATAATCACTAGCTCCTAGCAAAAGTGTATTCAAGTTATCTTTACAGCCAGTTACTGTAATAAAAGGTCTCTGAATGAAAGGTTCAGACAGAAGGTGTAAGTGGAGAAGGAGAAAGGGAAATTTTCGGATGGAGGGGATAAAAAAAATAAAAATTACAGAGACGAGAGGGATAAAAAAAGGGAAAAAAAAGTTCTTTTCTTATCGCAGTTTGTTGTTGATAAGATAGGAGGGAGAAGTTTACGTATTTTAGGCGACAGTTTATAGTACACGCTTGTTTATTTTTTGCCGCCTTGCACCTTTTTTTGAGCACGTTTTCTATTGTTGTTTAGAATTTTCCGCAGTCTTTTAATGCCTAAAAGGTGATTTTTTTTACATATATTTTTTACACAAGAAATTTTATCGCATTTCCTATTGTTATTACCACCATGACTTTTTTGTCTTGCTTTACTATAATGTGTATTGAAGCAGAGTTCTCACTGATAGTATATAAAGTAAACTTAATTTCATTTGAATATGACCTTTCTATAAATCGATACATTTTATTTCAATGTAATATTACGCAGAAGTTTTTTTTAGTAGTTTATATCATATTTCAATTAATGAATGATAAAAAATTTAAGAAGACAACAATGAAAAATTTACGTATAATGGTATTGTGTATTCATATTTTTAAGATTTTAATGAGAAATTATGAGGAAAATATCTATACAGCACAAGTTTGTTACCGTTAACTGTTTTGTTAATGAACTATTATTTTATTTGGTTTATCAAATCATTTGTATTTTTATATATTTCTGTATGCTTTATCAAAATAAAAATTAATTACTTAGATAAAATAGGTAATGTTAGAAAGCTTAATTTATTTTTTGGCATGAAATGATAGGGATTCCAAAATATTAAGGAAAAAGCGTTTCTCATGGACACTAAACAATGTTTATGATAAAAAAGTTAATAACTGATTTATTATGAATTTTTTTTTATCTAATCTATCAGTACTGCAAAATTAACGCTACATTAAATATTTACCTTAAATAATAATTATAAGCACTTTATAAGGGAACAAAATTACATTTTTTTTATTTATACGGACAATTTTTATTTTTATAGTTATTGGGCTCTTAAAACATACATCACCATGTTAAGTACAACCACATTGCCGAGAGTTGTTTGAATGAATTTAAAAATCCAGTTAATTTTGCGTTTTCGGAAGAAAGTGCAATGGATCATTTTCACTTATACCATTGCACTTTCTTCCGAAAATGCAAAATTTACTTTCTTCCGAAAAGATATTGTGTATGCATAAAGCAGACATACAATATCCATATACTGTACCATATCAAGGAAAATAGGACAAAGCACTGAACCTTAGATTCCGAGAACAATGTTTATCCCTCTAGTCTTCAAAGGGTCTCTGTACTTAGAATTAAATTATTTGAATAATAATAAGAATTTTACAATAATTAAAATAAATAATTGAACTGATTTATCAGTGTGACAATATGAAATTATTGTTTGACGTTTAGAAGCATTTGAAAGAGTATAAGAAATATAAATCTTTTCGTTTATAATTGTGATATATGTTTTGTCGTTCCATTACGTAGTAAATTTTGCGTGTCAACTAATATGAATTTCGTTATAACCAACTTATAAGTTGATTATAAAAGAAAACAATTGTTGAAATGGCTTTTAAGAACTATTACATATTTATTATTGAAATCCTAATTTATGTCTCACATTTGCTCTCATCTTGTTATTTTTCCCCCAGTTTAGTACTCACATATCTTACACAGAGCATTTCTTGCAGCTATCATTACATTTTCTCCTATAGAAGACGTTCATTTTATCGTATAACTGAAAGTTTATAGTTTCAATTGTAGTGTACCACAGATCCATTATTTACTAGAAACACTGAATATTAATTTATTGAAATTAAATATATTTTTACTTGAGAAATACCTAAAACAGCAAAATTCTTATTTTTTAATTGTAGGTTTCAAAATCAGATTAATAAGTCCTTTTAATACAACAAACACAAAAACTATGATTATAGATTATTATTCAAATAACTGATTCCAATGATTCCAATTTATGCTAAAAGTATTCCTATAAAATCTTAAGTTATTACCTTTTAATTTTCTCAAATTTTCTATCAATTAAACAAATTCTATACAATAAGTGGCATAAATAAAGTGGTATTAACTGTAATTTACATGGTCTTGAACTTAATTATCTGAATTAAACTGATTATCCGTTAATATGCTAATTTGAATTGATTTGATGAATAAATACGTTTTGTGATAAAACATAATTTTTCAATCTCTTAGCAACGATTATCAAGATATAAAAATACTTTAGAAACTTGAATTAGAGTTCGGAACTAATCCTTATGCATTTATTTATTTACAAATATTTTAAAATCATACTATAAATAAACACATCCCAATAGTATATGGCTAAAAATGTCAAAGAATTTGCTCTTAGGAGTACATAATAGCTTAAGTAATTTTAAAATGAAAATTCTAGCTGTAATCAGTTTTAGTTGTTTATGTTTTATTGCTAATTGAACATATAACTATTTATAAAGCTTTAATAAAGTACTTTATAAATTTATGTAAGATTATTAAGTAATAAGTAAAGAAATACATATTTATCAAATCCATGATAATTAATTTAAAAGTGATTAGGAAAACTGATTTACAAATTCGAGGCAGAGTTTTTAATTATAGCCTTAAATACATGAAATATTATTTTTCACTTAAATTATATTTAAGTTTCTCCAAAATATATAAAACAATTTTAGTATATTCTTTTAGAATATTATGTTAAAATATAAATATTTAAAAAGCGAATATTAATGTGCTTTGAATATGAGAGTAAAGAATGTGTACCGACAAATTTTAATAATAATTTAAATGAAATTGAAAAAAATAAAATGAAATGAAGTACAAAGCAATGTTGCTGCCATCACAATGTGCTGAACGTATAATGTTTACATTTAGTTATTCATATCACAAAATATGTGGAATTAAAAATCTATATTTTTAGCTTTCTATGAATCATAATAAATAGCTAAATGTATCAAGCAATGGAATTATATAGAATAGCATGTAAAAGATACTTTTACTATCAATCTTAAATTTCTAAGTATTCTGAATTTAAACTGTATTCAGCATGCAAATTGTTATAAAACATATTGATAAATTGCGCTTAGAAATTAGGAAATATCATTAGTGAACATTGTATCTAGAAATAAAATTATTAGTTATAAGAATTCATAAAATATTTAATTTATTCACATATATGATATCGAAGAGAAACGAATAATACATAGCAATACATATTTTATTCAATATTCGCTTTCCACTGTGTAGCCTTAAGAGAATGAAATTTGCATATTTCATTTTTAGAAAACAGTTTTTATGATGGAATGTCGATAACGTCCATACCAAGCTTATACAATTTATACTTAAAAATATAATTTGTTTCTTTGCTTTTATAATTATATATCACGATATAACGCAATAGTTATTCCAAGATAAATAGTTTAACATTGAATAAGTATTTAATAATTTCAGTGTGGTATTCTAAGAATTCATTGCTCTTTTTATTGTGCTATTCTTCGTTATTTAGCAAAATGTTTACACCTGACAAATGCTCCACCTAATTTAAAAAGAGGATTTTGTTAAAAAATATAATAAATAGATGTCAATTTTTATTTTTAAAACCACCATCTGATTAATTCAAATAAAATTAGAATTATAATCTTTTAACATTAATTTAATACATTAAGTCACTTCCATAATTTATATGATACTTCAACGTATACTTCTGTATTTAATAAAAAAAACATTTCTATAATTTATGTGTACGTTATAAAAAGTTCAAACGCTAAGTATAATCATTTCTTTTTACTTGCTTGATAAGAATTATGTAACTCTCATATTATTATTTAAAAAATTTTCTTTTTCATTGATACTTTATAGAAGCATTCAAAGAGAAAACTTTGAAACAGACGAACAAAATGTTAACTGAGGTGGAAACAGAATTGCAATAATACTGAGATTATTTAGATTATCACTCTTAAATTTTATTTGATGATCAACATCAGAATGTCTTCTCAAGAATTTGGACTGACGCTGCAGTCAAAAAACCCTGAAGGAATGTCGAGTGGCTGACGATAGCTTTAAAAGTAATTTTGTCCTCTGAGAAGTCAATATGTTTCTCATTTAGTGCGGCGGAAATAATGCCTTGTTTCAACCGAATTGAAAAGAAGGAATGATCTTTTGTTACTGTTACTTTGCCTCCTTCTCATCTTTAAAGGCGCCGTTGGCGACAATTTAAAGCCTGCCAATTCGAAATAAACTTCCGTATGAGACATTCGATTTAACATTCCGATGGAAGCGGAAAAAGTACCATCAAATTTTAGACTTAGATTGGTTTGGTTGCAGGGAATAAAATACGTGGGAAATCTTTTTTTATCAGTTTTTTTTAAGTTAGCTGTCTCTTAAAATCATTTATTTTGTGTTTGTCTTGTATGTAGTACTCAATGAGATTTTAGTTGAAAAAAATTTCACCAACAGTCAGTTTCTTTTTATCACAACTTGGTTCTTTTTTTTAAAAAGAACCATTCCATAAGTTTCATACAAAATTTCACATAACTTGAAGTATTAGAAGATTCATGTTAATGTTTGAATTTATTAAAATAGCATCTCAAATAAAATAAATTATTATTAAAGATACTAAAATCCATATTTTTAAATAATTTGTAAGGGTATAATAATATAGATTTATTTCAATAATTGACAAATACAAATTATTTGCTATGATAGTAAATGAATGATATTTTTATTAATTATTAACCATAATATTATTTTTAAATAATTAATATTTCAATAATATTAGTAGTGCAATTTGAAATTTAATAACTTATATTGACCATATGAATTCAGTAACTAAAATATGTTACAAAATCTCTAAATAGAAGGAAGACAATTTTAGAAATTTAAATGATAATAAAAAATCAATATAGATTACATTGATATTTTTTACAATGAGATGCATTTACTTGGAAGTCCAAATTGCTTATTTTTCTTCACAATGGTTACTTTAAAATTGGTGTCGTATTTTAGAAAAAACGTCACAACTTCTAATTGTACTATTTCACAACTTTGGAATTAACCTTAATAAATGCGCGCGCGCATATGTTATTTTGAACTAGAAATGAAAAAGCAACCTAATGTTCAAGTGAATAAGTAGAATTGAGATCTTGAAACTTAGGCATAAGAAAATGAATAATTAATTTAATTTGAAATATATTACTACAGCTTAAGGTCTAACCATTTAAATAAAATAAGGAAAAAGAGAATCTGCATTGAACATATTCTTCCCTAAGCTTTAATTAAAAGTTAACTAGCAAGTTATTAACTAAAAACAAGTAGAAAAACTTTTTACTTAGAAACCAAATTTATCTTAAGTAAAACACTTCAAATGAAAAACAAACTTCTCGTGGTTGCACTTATAATTTATTTTTCATTCTCAATAAGTTTTTTTAGTTATTTTATTAGAATTAAAATAACTCAATTTTTGTGTTATATTAATTGTAATATCTCAAGATATTTTGATCGCCTTGAAAAATGTCTTAAGAAATTATAATTAAAATAAATAGGTTAGAAACTTATTAAAAAAGATAGTACTTATGCTTTTAAGTAAGGATTATGAAGTTTTACTTAAAAAAAATCGACTGAATTTTAACATGAATGAAACAAAATATCAGTTGATTAAAGAATGAAAGAAAAAAAATATGAGAAATAATAAGATATTTACTGTTAAATATAGTTTTGCTGTTATGTAGATTATATTTAATTCCTATCAACATATAATTAAGCTAAGATATTGGGTTGTTAAGTTATTTCATTTTATATGACAATGAAAAACGTATTGCGAATAAATATTTTATTGAATTGTATATTATCAATTCTAGTCCAAAACTTTTTAACATCTTTCTAGTTGTAGCATGATTTCATACTCATAAAATGGTTGGTTTTCAGTAGCAAAAAACAGATTTAGGTAGGGAAAAACGAAATGACTTTCGGAACAACTCAATACTTTATTTATTTATGACATAGTATGTTATTTTATTTCTATGTTAAATAGGTTTATAAGATAAAAAAAAAAATTCTTATATTTATTTTTTACATATATGAAAAAACATTTTCAACTTATCAAATTACAAAAATGTGAGTGAGATAACTTTATAGCTTCTAAAACTAAAACAAATGATATAACTTTATAAGTTATATACATATAACTATGCAATGGTTCAAAACAAAATATTTTATGTTTAGATCTAGAAAAACATATGAATAAATTTTCTTCTCAATTGAGACAGATTTTGGACAGACTTCATGATATAAATTGATATATATATATTTCAGAGAAAAAAAAAAATTAGATTTTTAAATTTTCCTTGCGTTAAGAAATTTTCATTTTTTGATACAAATTATGACTTCTCTTTATAACGAATTTGCAAATAAGCAACCTTTTGAACATAGTAGCTTCTGTTTATTCAAAATACAAAGTAAATGATATAAACTCTTTTAACTTGTTTGTGACACTAGATGAAGAAAACTTTCAACATTTCTGAATCTGGAACTTAAAATGACTTATAAGAATGGCGAGTACTTACGATCCTCCAGAGGCCTTTCTAACTCTACCCGCCAGAGCAGAAATGAAATCTTAACGTTCATTCTGCTGGCTTTCCTTGATAAACCGCGGCCACTTTTCGCCGGGCAAATTCTCTCTGCTATAATTAAAATCCTATTCTTCCTTCACTTTTGTACCCTGGTGACGCGGTGCCAGAAGCCATTACTTTCACAAAACGCGAGAATCTCTTGAGTTATGGAAAAGTTCCACACCAGGAGTTATGGCGAAAGTTTTGGAATCTCTGTAGAGCTGTGGTCTTGAAGGACTGATTAGGAACAAAGACTTATGCATTTGTCGCCCAACCTCATAGAATCCATAGCATTATTCGTGGCATTTAACGTGAGATTTGTGCACGTATATTACATGAGAGAAACTGAAATAATTATAATGGTAAGACATGTCTTTCTGTTAACTATTCACTACAGTATACAACAATTAAATGTTAATTAAATACTCAGTTATGAAAATATGTAGTATATTTTAAATTGCATTAGGTACGAAAAAATGAACTTTAGGTATAGATTTTTTAATTTTCTTAAGAATTAATGTCTAAGTCCCATTTGTTGTAAATGGATAAAATAACTGACGCAAAATAATACAAATCATGAAAACACAATATTTCTTTTTTACGAAAATTATCTTAATTAAGCCTGAACAATGAAATATTACATTATGATAAAAAAAAGAAATAAATGATAAAAAGCATGGTTAGATGAAATTTTCTTGTTTCAAATGAAAAGAATGCATTTTTGATTTAATGCATAATTTGCCTTAAGATTTTTCTGTATAATAGTAAATTTATAAAAAACAAATTATAAATCATGTGAAAATTCGAAAGATTTTCCATCAGCCTATAGTAATGAAACATTTTTCTGTTCATAAATTTTATGTAATGCGTTAATAAAAACATCCAAGATATTTTTTTATGTTTAATCAAAATTTCTAAGCTCTAATACACTGTTGGACAGCGTAAATGTAACACACTGGAGGAAGCATGCGAATAACTAAATTTACAACATGCGTTTACAGAAGGGAGGTATGCAATTGATTAGAGTTTCAGCGTAGGCATGCATCACTCATGCCTGTGGCACCACTTCAAAGCGCTATTCAAAGCTTGGAGATTCCGACGATTTCAAGGTCTTCAGTTGTTTTCTCCTTGTGGTTTTTTCGGAAAAAAAAACTTGAATAATTGTGCCTTGTAGAAAACAATGATCATTCTTTAATCAAGTATCCAAGTTTGACAGAGAAACGATACTGTCCTACTGAGACTGTATATTATCTTTCAGAGAAACCAGTAGTGTCCTGGACGCGAAACAAGCAAATGTAATGCGGATATGTGATCATTGAATGCAGAAGTGTACGACGGGTCGACGTGTTCCATCGCATCCAGCTCAGTACACCACTTCACGTGACAGGCAAACTGTGCGCATGGCAGTGATGAACGGCTGAGTCACATCACGACCCATAGCACAGCACATCCAGCCTGTAACACATCATCCAATGCCTGCGCGTATCATACGACGCCATTTCTGGCAGAGTAGTCTACCCGCAAGACTTCCATTGCCTTGTCTACTCTTGACGCAGACGTCTCCGCCGTCAAAGGTGTGAAGGATGTAGAAAGCAGAATGGAATTAAATTGTCGTTATTGACCAGTTATGTTTAACTGCAACATCACGATGATGACATTCGAATCTGGAAACATCGTGTAGAGAGGATGCTGAACTACTGCGTTATGCACCATCGCATTGGTCCAGGACCAGGTGTTATGGTATGGAGTGGTACTGGATATCATTTTCGCATTACTCTAATACGTATTGCTGGTACTTTAAAAAGTCAGCGCTACATCGCCGATGTGTTGGATCCAGTTGTTCTTCTTTCTAAGTGATTGACCCAAATTATATCTCCAGCTATTACACCAGTAAACTTTGGCAACGTGTGGAAGCTGCTTCATCTGCTCTACCCCAAGAACACAGTCAAAGTTTCTTTGACGAGGCATTTGGCAGCTGTGGCAGCTATGAAACGCCAACAATGGCGGCTACTTTGGCTACTGATTTTGTCACGAGCCCCACTTCACAGAAATCTATAAATTTAATCATTTGATACTTGGTCAACATGTTATCTCAAAATAAATTTTTTTCTGATATCTCTTGTCTTTCTTGGTATTGCAATTTGAGTGACTAGCAGTGGATTTTTGCAATTCTTAATTTTTATACAAGAATTTATTACAGGAAATGTCATTTAAGAACCGGCTTGCGTCGGTTGATTTTAATTAAAATATCATTCAAGTTAATTAATAATCTATTGGATACAATTATTTCTTAAGATATTTGAGAGGGAAAATTAATCTCAACTATTTGAATAAATTAACGGTTGAATTTATTTACACATACAAAATATTTATAAGCATTTTACACATTTTAAATTGATGAATTTGCATGAAATGTAAATTGAAATTTTAATTAGGTTCACGTTAATTTTCAAAATAAGAAGTATTATATTTCATTAATATTACTCAAATTTAACTTATCGCTGTTTAATTAATTATCACAAAAATTCAAATTCATATTAATACAAATTATTTTTTGAAAATATTTGCAAAGAAAAGCATATATAAATACATATATTTCATTTCTCAATCAAATGTTTTATATAAAGGTTGGATTCAAGTCTGAGCTAAAAGAGTAATTTAGAGAGAAAAAAATTTAAAAATACACTAAGATATTAAAAAATACTAAAATTTCATAGACGTAATCTATATGAAATTTCACAGACGCAATCTACGAAATTTGTATTTTTTTAATTGCAAGAAACATTAAAAACAATTGTTCTTTAATTATTGGAAATGTATTTAATGTGAGAGAATTCCTTTATTATCACCTGCTTAATGAAAATTTATTCTCATTAAATAGTTAGCGATTAATAGCATGAATACTTGTATAATCATTACTTATAGAATTGTATGACATATTTACTTTATTTTAATTTATTTTAACATGGATTAGATTTTTGTATTAAAATTTTCATTGATTCCTCTGATGTTATTAGTTAAAAACATTATTTATCCTGTATAATGGGATATTTCCAACAACTTGATTCTTTATACTGAATACTAACCATATAATAAATTTTATCAATATATATATATATATATATATATATATATATATATATATATATATAAGGATACATTCAACATGGGCAATCTCTTTTGTGAATTAGCATATTGTGCACTACATATCAGTGGAGGAACCAGAAGATTAAACGAGTATTTAATTTGTACGAATTCACTCAACGCTCCATGTTTATTGGGTTAGCTATGGGATTTACTTTTTTTATTAAGTTACAACAAGTTCAATAGCACGCACTTTATTTTCTTTCAGCTATCTACCCTTTTTCTGCTAAAATTAATTATAAATCATAATTTTTCATTAGAGGAATCAAAATTTTAGAATCCGATTATTTTTCTTAAAATTGCTTATTAATGTTTTATAAAACTTACCATTACTTTTTGATATTAAATGAGATTAATATCGAAAACTGATCAATTTGCTTTTTCCTTAAATATCTATGATTCTAGGAACAAGCAAAGCAAGTAAATTTACAAGCTAAAATATATGTCGAAGAAAATAAAACATTTATTGACATGTCCTTAATGTATGTACTGACACAGATACGTTTGCGCACATACATACAATGAAAAGTAATTATTTGTATTTCATTGACTGGCAACGATTGAGAATTTTAAAGAAATAAATAAATAAAAATCTTCATTTATGTTTTTTTATTCAATTGCAAATTAATCAAATTGCATGTGGAAATATTGAAATAAATTCAAAATATTTAAAAAAAATAAAATATCTGTTATTTAAAAACATTTTAAGGAATAAACTATAACCATGATGCGAAATATTAAAACTTCTGAGTTACATTGCTTCCCAACAGGAATATTTTTATATTTAATTGCTTAGACATAAATCCCGATTATTTTTAAATTACGTGTAAATGAGAAATAAATGAATTTTATTCAAAATGATTATGAAGTAATAATATATGTACTTCATAAATTATAGGAAACATAAAATTTTGAATTACTAAATTAAGACGATTTAAAAAGAAGATTTAACTTTAAAAGCAAATAAATTTTATCTTTGAATTATTCATTTGAAAGTCATTTTATAACTTATCAAAATTCCACATTTAATTTCTCACCCAAGTGAGTTAAATTTAATAATCGTATAATTTTATATAGTAACTAAAATTTTAAAATTAATAACGCTTAGACAAATAATCGACACTGAAAGGAACGAATATTATTTTTCATGAATAAAAATTCTCTTCAAATTGGATATTTGTCTTATAAAATGGAAAGAACAATTTAAATATTCGTCGATCTATGATTTAATTTTTTTTTTTTTTAAATCGAACACGAAACTTGAAGCAGAAAAAGAAAATGCAATTTCAGTTCCGTCATTGTTTATTTATCGAAAGTATAAATAGAACGTTATAAGTTTCTGAAAAATTGCTACCAAATGTGTTAGAAATAATAATAAAAATGGAAAAAAGTAAGAAAGAGAAAAAAAAAATGAAATAAAAAAGTTCACTATACATAGCAGTCCGTGATCCTATCACCAGTTGAGTCAAAGAGAATTATTTTTCAATTTCGTGCTGATGTCATTTTTTCTATCTTTATTTTGTTCTCATTGTTTTTATTTCCTTTAAATTCAGTGTACGCGTCTGGAACGGAATTACGAAATATCGCAGAAATAAAAGGCAAATAGTTATGCGTCTCCTTTTGTTTTGTCTAAAATAACAACGAAAGCGGAAAGATTGCATTACTTATATGGAAAAGTGAAAGCTACAGCGCCATCTACTGATGAAACAAAGCATTCAAGAGAATAAAGTTTTTAAGGCTGAAACACAGCAATTTAATTTTCGTTAGTCTTTTATACTTTTTTTTTTCCATAATGTAAATAAATTATTTAACTAATTCTTTTTCATCAAAAAAATAAACTAATATATATGTACAAAAAACTGTCCCAAGATAATGAAGAACGTGGATGGGATATTAATAATAAAAAAATCTGACGGCACGTTTAGTGGATTTTCCAAAACAATTCACTTTAAAGGATAAATGAATAACGAAAGGAGAAAGAAGTTTCAGTTTTTGTTCCAAAAGCGATCACACTGGCTACAAAAATGTGAACGGGGGATATAAAACTTAAATTTAATTCAGAATCTTGACAGACACATTAATTAAACTCTGAATGGAATTCAGGAAAGAAATAAATTACTTAGACGAAATAAAGCGGTTACTAGGTTTCCACCTGTCAAATGCAAAAAGAGCGAATTTTATGAAATGTTGCGGAATGTGTGTGCAGAAATTGCAAATGAGTTTATCCAATACGTCTTGTTTTGACAGCTTCCTGTTCACTTTTATTAATCAAGCCAAGTCGTAATTTTTGTTGTTTCTATGTAAATACCGTTAGATATTAAGTCGGCAACAACATTTAAAATAATTTCCCTAATTAAAGCGATGTTTTTTATAATGAAGGGTTATCAAATATAATTTTTGATTTCAAACATAGCTTTTGATTTTACTTTAGATAAATGTGGATTCTTAAATTGTTTTATGCAAATATTAAATCATCAGTTGGTTACAAATATTCTTTAGAATAAGCGTATTTTGTTTTAAATTTTTATTGCTAAATAATTGTTATGGAAATTGCAAATATAGTTTATAAAATATTAATTTTCTGGATTTTTTAATTATTAATTATACTGAAATATACTAAATTTATAAAATTTTTTTTACTATATATATAATATTTCTTAAGACATAAAGAAAGCATTATTCAATGTAAAGGATGTTTAGATAACATGTCAGAAGTAAAATAGAAATCTACTACTATTATATTTTACGTTAATAAAGAATTCTATCATGCACAGTAAATAAAAATGAAATTGTTTACAAAATCATTTTTCTTATTTTTTTTAAACAATTGTTATAAATATATTTCTTGTCATTTGTAATTTATTTATTATGAGTACTTTTGTACTTAAAAATAATTCATATTATAGTAGAAGAAGAAATTAACTTCGTAAAACTAAGTTTAATTTTCAACAATAATAAATGTAACAAATTAAATCTCTGAATAAATTTAAAACTAAATAAAATAGAATTTTTTCTGAAATATAATTTTTTTTCATATGTTTAAAACATTTAGCATGCAAATTATAAATTTGATTAAAATGTATCATTTAAGAAAATGTATAGTGATTTCTATAATAAGGATTTTGATTTAATTAGAAATTTGTTCTATAACATCACTAGTTATCAGAATTATAGTGACATATGCATACTGTAGCGTAGCGTAGAGGTAAGGCAAATTATGACAATTTTAATTTAAATTAATTAAATTTATTAATGAGAACAATTTTAATATATACATAATTTTTAACATAACTTTAAAAAACAAACATAACTGTATAATAGGCGGACACCGCCACAAACACACCTCTAGTGTGCTGTCTCTCTGAGAACTATTCTAAAATAAAAATAATAAACAGAAACATAATCGGGAGGGGAAGAGGAGGGCGGCAATGTTGGCGCGCATGCGCTAATCTAATCTCTGACTTGACTCGTTACAACTCCTTCCCCCTCCGGGAGGACTTTTACGGCAGTAAAAGTCTTACAATACCCAAACAAATATAATGATTAATTTCAAAAAACATTATAATCTTAACCATAACATAAAAAAAACATTTATTCCTTCATTTTATTATAATATTTTAAAAATTATTTTTGAAGTCTTAATAAGAGACAATATAATGGAAAAAAATATTTAAAAAAAAAATAATAGTAGCGAAAAATTTTCTATTTAGAAATTCTACTAAGGACATCAGCATTCGTATGTAAAACTCCTTTACGATGGATTATTTCAAAATTAAAGGGCTATAATGCTAATGCCCAACGCATTAACCTAGGGTTTGAACTAGCATTGGAATTTAACCATATTAATGGGTTATGATCAGTCTCAATTTTAAATTTTTGACCGTCTAAGTAGCATTGTAACTTTTTTACTGCCCAGACGATTGCAGCACATTCCTTCTCTGTGGTACAGAATTTCTTTTCCGTTTCTGTAAATTTCCTACTAAGATATAAGATAGGATGTTCTTTTCCATCTTCATCCAATTGAGAAAATACTACACCTATTCCTTCATTTGATGCATCAGTTTGCAATATAAATTCCTTTTCATAGTCAGGACTGTATAATACTGGTTTATCTCTTAGTTTATTTTTCAGTTCTTTAAAAGCAGTTTCACACTCCTCTGACCACACAATATTTTCTTTCTTCGACTTTCCTTTTAATTTATCTGTCAAGGGAGCTGCAATAATTGAATAATTAGGAATATATATACGATAATAACCTGACAAACCTAGAAAAGCACGAATTTCAGTTTTAGTTGTCGGAACTGGAAAATTTTTTATGGCATCAATTTTTAATTCTGATGGAGTTCTTTTACCTTGGCCAACCATATGGCCCAAATATTTGACATATTTTTGAGCAAAGACACATTTAGAAGGTTTGATCTTTAATTTTGCTCTTTCAATTCGCCGAAAAACTTCATCTAAATGCTTTAGGTGTGATTCCCAAGTATTAGAAAAGATGGCAATATCATCTAAATATGGAATCGCAAAGGATTCCGTTCCTTGTAACAGTTCTGTTATCATTTTACAGAAAAAATATGGTGCATTCTTTAAACCAAATGGCATTCTAAGCGGTCTGCAACAACCAAAATTTGTTACAAAAGTCGCTAATTGTTGAGCATTCTGACTAAGGGGTATCTGCCAATAGCCTTTTGCTAAATCGATGATGGTAATAAATTTAGCACTTGAAACAATTTCAACCCTTTCCTCAATATTGGGAAGCGGGAAATATTCCGTTTTTGTAATTTCATTTAATTTTCTGTAATCAATGCAAGGTCTTGGTTCTCTCCCCGGCACTTCTACCAATATCATAGGTGATGTTTAATCTGACATTCCTGCTTCAATAATTTTATTAGCTAACATTTTATTTATTTCCGTTTTTAAAATTTCATTCTGTCGAGGTGACATTCTATATGGTCTAGCACGCACTGGTTTATTTGAAATTAGTTCAATATCGTGCTCTACAATATTTGTTAATCCAGGTTCATTAGAAAATATGTCACAATATTTACATAGCAGTTCACTTAAATTTCGAATCTGTTCTTTATTTAATCTCTCTTCTAATTTATTATTTTGAATTAATTCAGAACAGTTAAAAACATTTGGATTGTTTTCAATAAAAGGAAATTCTATTTCTAAATCTGGAGGATCTTTCATCTCGTCTAATTCAACAAGATTTATAACATTAGACCTACTGTAATAGGGCTTTAATAGATTCACATGATAAATTTGAGATTTCTCTTTCTTATTAGGTAAGGAAACAATATAGTTAGTGTCTGATATTTTTGATTCAATTGTTCCTGGGCCATGCCATTGAACAGCTAATTTATTTGCAGGAGAAGGCGCCAACACAAGGACTTGGCTTCCTTCTTTAAATTCTCTTTTAATACTATTCTTATCATAGTAAGTTTTTCGCTTTTCTTGACACTCTTCCATTTTTTCTACGGCTAAACTTTGACACCGTTTTAATCTATTAATAAGATTTAAAACATATTCAACAACAGAATTTTGCTCTTCTTCAGGCTGTAACCAATGTTCATAGAGCAAGGTGATTGGTGTTCTTAAATTTTTTCCATAAACTAATTCTGCAGGACTAAATCCGGTTGACTCGTGAGTTATAGTTCGTAGAGCAAACAAAGCTGCATGAATATGTGGTTCCCAATCTGGGGAGTTTTCCAAACATAATACTCTAAGTATTCGTTTTATAGTTCTATGAAATCGTTCAACTGTATTACTTTGTGGATGATACACTGAACTATGTATTATTTTTATTCCAAACCTCTCTAGAAATTCTGTAGTTAAAGCACTCATAAACGAAGTTCCTTGATCATGTTGGATCTCTTTTGGAAACCCCATTCGGCTAAATATTTGAAGTAATGCATCAACAATTGATGTGGATGATATATCTTCTAAGGCAACAGCATCTGGATATTTGGATGCAAGACACATAGCTGTAAGAATATATTTTTTTCCAGAAGGCGTGACTGGTAAAGGACCTACCGCATCTATATTTACTTTTCTGAAAACCTCAGATATAATTGGTACTACTCTCATTGGAGCTTTCTTTTTCTCTCCAGCTTTTCCAGCTCTTTGACAAGGATCACAGGATTTAACAAATTCTTCTAATTCTTTGAAACAGTTTGGCCAGTAAAAATTTCGAGCTAGTCTATCTTTTGTTTTGGTAACTCCAAGATGAGCAGATGTACCTTCATGACAAGCTATTTTGAGTTTTTCTCTGAACTCTTTTGGAACGACTAATAAAAAATCTTCTTGTCCTAATTTATCTACTTTTCTTTTAAGTAAAAGTTCATTTTTTATAACATAATTTGTTTTGTTAACTTCTCCTGACTGGACCTTTTCAACTTGTTCAAACAAGGATTTAAGATCTTCACTTGTTCTTTGACCTTCTTTGAATTTTTCTTTATCAATCTTAAGTAAAGAAACTAAGGGATCATCAGATTGTTGTTCTGGTAAAACAGTTAATTCCTTTTCATCCACTGCTTCTTCATTGGAATTTCTTTTCGAACCCTCTACTGGCTTGCTGGTGTTTACCTTCAGTTCCTCTTCTAAACGTTTCTGATTCCTAGTCTGCACACTATTTACCTGATCAGTTAAATTATTTTTCTTTTTTTCTTGTATTAATGAAGCTGTACGGTTTCCTAATAAATATCTACCACGATCTAATTCACTTGCAATAATGGCAGCCTTCGTAATTACATTTCCTAATTCACATTCCAACACAATTCGTGCAATTGGTAAACAAGTAGGAGTTAAATCTAAGGGTTGTTGTACCCACACATGTTCTCCAGTCATATCATCAGGTAAAACATACTTCCTACTGACAATATCTATTGTTGCTCCAGTATCTCTCAAAATTTCACATTTAATTCCATTTACTTTTCCAGCAACAGTATAAGGTTTGAGTAAATCTTTAACAACATCTTCTCCTACATTATTTACAGAATTATGTGATTGTCTTTTAATTAACGGGCATTGTGGTCTCAAATGATCAGCAGAATCACATTCAAAACATTTTAGTGGTTTTCTTCTTTCAAAACTTTTATCTTTAAACCCATCTTTAAAATCTCTCTTTTCTGTTTTGAATTTTTCATTTCTATGATTATTATCATGTTTCATATGCCTGAGAGGTGGGCTGTATGATCTTCGATTTTGATATTGAATGGTTTTATTTTTCATTACATTATATTTAGTTTTGGGTTTAATTGTTTTCTTAATATCTTCAAATTCTTCTAATTTCTCTGACAAATGAAGTGGATTATTAATACAACCCCATTCATCTAAATAGAATTCTTTAAATTCTTGTGGAGCTCTCTTTTTAATCTGATCTGTTAAGATTAAGTCAATTAACTTTTCAAAGGTATCAACTTTAAGACCATTGATCCATCCAAAAAAATAATTACTAAGTTCATGGTAATAATCTATCCAAGTAACATCATTTTCCTTTTGATGTTTCACAAACAATTGTCTGAACTTCTCTGGGGTCAATTTAAATCTTTTAAATAAAACTTCTTTTACATAATCATAATTCTGTGCTTCTTCTTCTGGTTCACGTGCAATTATTTGTGTAATTTCATACGGCAATAAGCCTAACAAATATGAAACCCACAACTCTTTAGGTATTTGAGCACGACGTGCTTGTCGTTCAAAAAGAATTAAATATAGACTAATATCTTCTTTGATATCATATCTATGGATCAGTCCCTGAAGATCTTTATGAGAATGTTGGCCATTTCCACTGTAGGATCCATTTGTCAGTTTCAATTGAGCTTCTAGTCTGAGTTTTTCTAATTCATGTTCCCTTTCTGCTTCTTTTCTCCGTTCTTCAGCTTCTACTTCAGCTGTCCTTCTCCGTTCTTCAGCTTCTATTTCAGCTGTCCTTCTCCGTTCTTCAGCTTCGATTTCAGCTGTCCTTCTTCGTCCTTCAGCTTCCTCTTTCTCAATTTGTTCTTGCTTTTTTCTTTCTTCAATAATAGAAAGAAACAATTCTTTGACAAAATCCTCTTCATAATTAGGACTCTTGGTAATGGCTTGTTTAATTGATATGCTTGAGGAATTTGAGTCAATATTCAATTCAAGCTCTGAAGCTAAAACTAACAAGTCCTGCTTCTTACCTTTCCCCAAAAATGACATATTGAACAGATCGTTTAAGTTTAAATTTATTCTTTCCTAACAAAAACCCAAATATTTAACTGTCATTAATATTTTTGCTTCTACTCAACATGAAATTTTTTTACTTGATAAATTAATTTTTGTTATTAAAAAAGTAAATTATTATTATGCACATAAATTATATTACATGCCGGGAACAATCAAATAATATTTGTTTTAAAATATTTCTAGCTAATATTGTATTAAAACTTAATATAAAATTTCAATACTTAATAAAATAATTTTGCTTTCGTTTTAAAAACAAAAATGGTCTAAAACTATCACATACCTTATATATCAATGTTTTTCTTAGCAAAATTAACAAATAAAATTCTTCAAGAATTGGTACATACCTGAATTGTTCATCTACGATGCACTTAACACATAACCTAGAACAAAACTAGCATACAAAAATAACAAAAACTTAAATGTACGAGTTCTAGAAATAAACAAATTCGATATCAAAATTTAAAATCAATCGTATGCTAATATATACCAGATATATATATATATATATACTAACAACAACATTTACTCAATTGTATATGTCAATAATACGAAAATACTTTTAGAATAGAATTTTCACTTATACCAACGTAAATCAAAACTGTAAACGGATAGCGTACCCAATACTATAATTTAATTCTTATCAAATATTTCTGCAAATGTGCCAGAAATTTTAAACAATAATATGTGTAAATTAATTCACTTTTAAATTATAATAACACTACTTATACAATAAACATAAATAAAATTATAAGAGTAAATTATTAAAAAAAAATTATAAGAATGAATAACTATTAAATGACTCTTCATCAGATCTCTTTGATATTTATATATATTATATTTTTCACTGTTTTCGATTTTGTAGAATCGAAATATTCGATTTCGAAATCTCACATTCCTCAAAATATCACTTGCTAATTTTTCTTTTTGCACAATTTCACTTAACTATTTTTTTTACATTTTTTTCTTTGTGTGTTTCACCAAAAATAATCACTCACGCAATAAACTTTTTGATTATCACCACTTTCTTGATTCTAAGAACACAGGAATTTGGAGATCCACAGATTCCGAAACAGAACACTAATTCTACGGCGTATTTCTATAGCAGAAGTAGCATAATATTCCAATATTTCTCCTATTCTGGATACTGGATTTCGCCTGGAATCAACTGGAAATAAGATGCTAATTTCTTTTTATTCCGAGGGCTGGAATCAAAACAGAATATTTTTATTCCATGGATTGGAATCAACAAAACTTGAAATACTCTTTTCACCAAAATAGCAGGATGCTATGGATGGAATTAAAAACTACAAGCGGGATGCTTCTTTTTTTTTTTTTTTATCCAAGGGTTGGATTTAACTGCCTTCTTTCTATTCCACGGGTGGGAATTCAATTAGAAACACTTTTTTTCACTCCAAGATAGCGGGAAGCTATATCTTCTGATTTCAAGGGTTGGAATCGAAACCACAATTTCGAATTCAATTATTATCAATAGCTGGTTGCTAGTATTTTCTCTTCTGTTGTCGGGATGACAAGACTTCTCATCTTCAGTTTTCAC
Source organism: Latrodectus geometricus (assembly GCA_026290005.1). Taxonomy (NCBI): domain Eukaryota; kingdom Metazoa; phylum Arthropoda; class Arachnida; order Araneae; family Theridiidae; genus Latrodectus; species Latrodectus geometricus. Next base: position 64,771 of record JAPDSC010144795.1, read on the forward strand.
ATGGACATATTCCCTCATCAATTTTTCAGAATTCTCCGAAAAAGTTCGATCGCAACCACTGCCACCATTTAAAGCTGTAGCGTAGCGTAGAGGCAAGGCAAATTATGACAATTTTAATTTAAATTAATTAAATTTATTAATGAGAACAATTTTAATATATACATAATTTTTAATATAACTTTAAAAAACAAACATAACTGTATAATAGGCGGACACCGCCACAAACACACCTCTAGTGTGCTGTCTCTCTGAGAACTATTTTAAAATAAAAATAATAAACAGAAACATAATCGGGAGGGGAAGAGGAGGGCGGCAATGTTGGCGCGCATGCGCTAATCTAATCTCTGACTTGACTCGTTACAATACCCTCTCATCCTTGTTTGAAAGATAAACTGGGTTTTTTTAAATACTTAAATAAATTTTCAAAAAATTCCAAAAAAACAAATTATATTTAAAGCATACGAATATTTAATATCATTCATTGTCACTTAAATAATTTTTGAAAAATTGCAGTTTTATTTACATTTATTAGTTTTTAATATATTCATCCAAACTATTTTTCGGATATCAGAATTTCTGCCGTTTGCAGTATGTTATTACTTTATGGAAATCAATAGTTACAAGTTTAAAAAGCAGTTGCAATGAGATTATTTGTATAAATAAAAAAGTAACTTTAATAATAAATAAATCAAAACATTCCTGTTTATATGAAATGTTTGTTGTCATTTCTATAAATATGTATAGAAAATGTTTAACAATTTTTAATCTAGTTTGGATCTTGTATTTGAAAATAAACATAGATTTTTAAAGAATATTATTTTTTTAATGTTCAATAATCTTCATAATTCTGCACTTTCTTTATTTTATTTAAATTTAAGGGCTAAAAACCTATTTTACTTAACAAAAAATTCAAAATTTAGTTATAAACTTACTAATAAATGCATAAAGCCTTTAGAGGGATTTCCTTTACTAAGTAATTTCAATTACTCTTATATAGGAGGCAAATTAAATCAGTATATTGTCGCACACATTCAGTCTGAATTAAATTTTAATTTCCATTGTATGCCGTTGGATTGTCGTTCAATATCTCGTCTTCCAGAGTAACATAATTAAATCTTAACATTCTGAGACTCGTATTTTGAGTGTTTCTATTCTAGCAGATATGCAACATAGTAGGTTACATTAAATAAACAATTAATGTAAAGAGATTAGTGCATTTGGAGTATGTGTGGTATCACTGACAATATATTTATCTTTGAAAATATATTGATCTCAGAATTACATTACTTTTAGTCTTAAATTTATGGTTTCAATGATATTTTATTTTATTTAGAGTTATTTTGTATATTATTTAAATGATTTTAATCGTATATTTTTGTAAAATTTTATAAAAACATGAATAAATTTGAATAAAAATTAATTCATTATTAAGATTCAATGACTAGTATAGCTTAAACTAATGAATAACTTTTAGAACTAATCATTGATTTGCTAAAGCTTTTATAAAGATTAAAGTTTTTTAACGTAAACATTTACTTAAATATACGACAACATGCTGTTTCTTAAAGTATGAAAATAAGTAGGAATTAAATCACTTATCATTGTTATATAAAAGTTGTGCAATAGAATTAAAAATATAGTTTCATTTAAAGTAATACGAGCATTATACCGAAAATTGATTTTCAACCACGGATGTTAATACACTCCTTTGAAACAAACGAACTATAATAGATATGAAAACCACTTTATTGCTTCAATTTTGTTTAGACAAGAGTAATTGACTTCGCTACAAGTAATTTAGATGTTTCAAAATTTTTGCAATAGTCAATTGTAGTTTTCTCGTAAAATAATTCTAAATAAAAATGTTAAACATCTCAAAATATTTGTACTCAACAATGTTAAATTATTAGGAACGAAGTAATTCTTGATATTACGTATTATTAGTAGCGAAGTATATAAATAAGAAGAAGATAAAAATTTGCATGTTTAAAATACAGTTAAATTTTCATTTTAAAAAATGGAAAATTTAAGTATAAGTTGCCTTTTTTTTAAAACTAAAATTTTGATAGAAATGTTTTAAATATTAAAGATTAATATTTGTAACTGAAAAATGACAATAAATAATTTTATTTTAAA
>JAPDSC010144799.1:0-12096 GCA_026290005.1 Latrodectus geometricus
CCTGATATTTCTTGAAAATAGTGTCCTGAAAAAAAAAATTCTGTACTTCGACCCCTGAAAATGGTGGTTCAACACTTGTGTCAGAAAAAGTACCTATTAAAACTTATTTTATATATTTTATACATGTATTAGTAATTATGTCTTGATTGATGATATAAAGTATATCATTAAAACTATAAATCACACTGTATTATTGCTTATTCAAAGTATTTTTGTATGCATGTTTTATTTGCTCTTGGTATGATATTATGTTCACTTTATTTAAATAAATTGTACACTCTTTAGTTATATTGAAAATGATTTTGATTCTTTATATATCCTTAATATAATATAATCCTTATTTTTTAATTTTTTGAAATAAATGTATGCAAATATTGTTAGAAATAAATATTTTGAGTTGAAAAACTATTCAAGCAAATATTTCAACTTTCTATTTTAATATATTGCATTGATTTGTAACACATTGCTTCTATTTATTATTTTCCCTTAAAGATAATTAATTAAATGTTTTGAGTTTGTTTTTTGTATCATGGTACCACAGAGTCCTTGTTATTTAAAACTGAAGACTTTGAATCGATATTTAAACCACTGAAAATTCTTATTAAAATGAATGAACTATAAATTGTCTTAGTTAATTTTTGATACCTAAACTAGTGAACTTGGTCATAAAAATATTTTTTGTTTTCGTGTAGCAATATGTACTTATTTTCTGCACTTTTATTTAATGAAAAATTATCCCTCAGTGATTGAGATTGAAAGTTTATTAATTATGTAGTAGAAAAGAAAGTACATTTGTTGTGTAGTCAATAATTACTTTAAATTAATTGCACAATTAGACTAGAAGATATGCATTACTTAAACTGATGAATTTTTAATTTATAGAAACTAATTTTTAAGTGAATATACTTGGCTTACAAATATTGTCATTATTCTGTTGGAATAAATAAAAAATGTCTAAGTTATCATAAAAAAAATAAACTTGCAAAATTTATTATTTTTTAGGAATCACAAGCCAAACGAGGTGGTGGCACAGTTTGCTTTCAATCACCAACTGTTTGGAATGCCTATTTTTCTACCATTTCTGAAACTGATAATTGTCCTCGTCAAATTTAAAATTCTAAAGAAATTGAACACTTTATTATTTCAGTGTTTCCCAAAAATTGAAAACTTTGTTTAAGTTTTTTTTTAATTAATGTATTTATATACATTATATGTGATTAATTATCTGTCTATACATATCTTATGTAAATGAAAAGTGCTTGTTAATTTTTTGTTAATTGTGCTTGTTAATTTTTTCTGAGAAAGGAAAACTGAAAACAGAAATGTTGTAACTGTAATTTTTTATTTTTTTAAAAAATGTTTCTTTTTCCTTATACTAACAGACTTTATGGTGCTAAAGCCAACACCCTCTATTCTAGAGGATGTTGCCAAAGTCTGCAGTATCTATCTCTGTTTTCTTGACCAAGAGCTTGGGGTGTGAAGTGTATGTCCCAGCTAGGCGGTCAGCCTAATTCAGAATCCCTAGTATTTAACACCCAAGCTTGCTTATTACTCAATTTTATTGACCCATTGAAGATATAAAAGGTTGAGTCGACCTTGCCCAGCTTGAGGATCGAACCTTGACTTGTGCCTTCATTTCTAGTATGCCACCGAACTACTTTTCCATACTACATTTTTATATCAATTTGTATGTTACATTTCATGTTGAGTTTATCACATTCTCATAAGTTCAATTATTATGTGATTGTAAAGTGATTTTATTTTGTTTTTATATTTATTTTAGACTTATGATGTTACTGTTATGTGAGATTTACTGACAAATAAGACATTTTCGTTTATCATATTTCTGGCAATGTGAATCTAAGTTTGATTTAATTTATTATAAAACTATATATTTTAACTGAATTCTTATGCTTTGTTTTTATTCCAAAATGTTTATTTACAGCAACTTTCTTTCCTTATTGGGATTTGTGTAAACTGTGTTATTTAATTAATATTACACTGTGTATTCAGTATTATGTTCTCTAAATATTCCAATCATAAAATGTATAATTATTTTTATTTTTGTTGAATTTAAGTTTTATGATTTGGTTATATATATTTCAACTACAAGTAAATGTGAATTTTTTTATCATTCTATTAATTTGAACTTAATTTGTATGAACATATTCTGTTATATACAACTTTCGAATGTGAAATTAAACATGTTAAATCAAATCATGTAACATGTAAAACATGTCAATCTGTTAAAATCTTAGAGTCCTAAGATAACCAGATATGAGGAAAAAATGATTAAAATGAAGAGCTTTTAATATGATTTAATAATCATTAGGCTCAACAAAATAACTTTAATAGCTATTAAATTTTTTTTATACTGTTTACATGATTTCCAATTCAATCTAAGTCATTTTTCTTTTTTTTTTTTTTTTTTTTTTTTGATAATGTTTATAATAAAACATTAATATAAGAATTTTAAAATACTTTAATTAAGAAAAATTTTAAGTTTGTAAAATACATGTAATATATAAAATTATATTTTTATGGTGTCTCTATATTTCTTGAAAATACCAAATTTGTTTGCTTGAAAACAAATTGATTTTAAAATTTTAAAAGCAATTACTTTGATTAAAGTAATACTTGAAATAAATATTCTTATTCTTTTAGCATTTTATTAATAGTGATGATGAACAATATACTTTTAAACTTGTAATATGATTTTTATTCCGAAAAAATATTGTACATTCTCAATATATATGTGTATATTTTATAAACATTTATCTCATTTACATTCTTTTATTCTGAATTAGAATATTTTTATTTATGTATACATTTTATTTACCAGGAATCCTTATATATGGTAATAAAACACTTTATATACATTATATCATATGTGTAACATACATATAAGGTATAAATTATTATACTTATACATATAAGGTATAAATATTTATTACTTATGCATTATATACTTTTAAAACAATTATGTTCTGTTAATATTTTTACTAATTATATATAAGACATTGTATCAATACATATCTTAAATTTTTATGTAGCTTATATATTTCATCCTGTTGCAGTTATTTAAATAATATTAAGGTAATTATAAATTGTTTATTTTTATTATATCATTCATTGACATAATATTTGCTATAATAATTGAATAACCATCTTTTATGTCTTTATTTTTGAAATTTATTCTCAAAAAAACCAATGAACAGTCTTGAACATGAAGAGAAAAAGCGATAAAAAAAAAAAAAGAATTATATAAAAACCAAAAGTGAATTATGCATTTATTTTTCATTAAGATTTTATGTTCTAATTGATTTAAAATATTTACAATGCTTGTGTTCTATTTTTTAATTGTATTAAAGTTATTTATTATGTAAGTTATCTATTCATTTACGTTACATGAAGGAGTTTCTTATATTTGTGTTCTACTAAATTGGATAAAAATATTGACATTTTCTTATTTCACTTGAATATTTTTAAATAATTTTATTTAACTATATCTACTAATTTATCACATTTCTGAAAAAATTTCTGAGATAGTAATTTTATATATCTATCTTGTATTCAAATCATTCTTTGATGTAGTTATATAACTTGGATTCTTTATACTTAAATAGAAACTATTCACAAAAATCAAACTAAAATCTTAATTATCTCAGCTTTTTATCTAACCAACTTTTAAGCCTCCAAGTTTAATCTTTTATTTATGTAAGTTATTAGTTATATAATCTCACTACATTATTTACAATAAAACTTTATTATATAGTTTTATTCTGCATTGTATTTTGCTTTGAGATTTATGCCAATCAAGTTTTTTTTTTTTTTTTTGCATAAAAGTTATAATGAACCTTTATTTATGTAAATCTTTGCTAAAGAATTATTTATTATGTTAAAAAAAAAATCTATACATTAGTTAGCTGTACCCGTTCACACGTTGCTGTGTTTGATCAAAAAAGCAGTTCAGATACCTCAAATATAATTTATTAATAACAAACTTATACAATACATCAAAATGAAAATCAACAGTAAAATTTTCCCTTCATATATGTCATTTGAATATAACATATGTACGAAACATAGATATACAAAGTTGATGCTAGAATAAATATGGTTCTTCACTTGTGATATTAAACAATATTGAAACGAATTTCAACTAAACAATAATTTTGTAATTATTAAATATCATCATGAAATGACTGATATTTGATGATTGATGGTGAACTTTAATACAGAAGAGCTAATATACAACATTTTTTATTTTCCTATCCGGTGCAAGAACAAAGAAATTTGATGGTTTTCCAACTCGTAAACACCCAATATACAGCTATCCATGCGAGAAGCATGAATTTATCAAACTTATTCCACATACATGTAATGATTGTCCCTGTGCTTTGTTAATAGACATTGCAAAGGTTAGTCATACAGGAAACTGTAGACGTTTGAATTCTAATGGCGTATCTATTGGTATCATGGGAATGCGTGTTAGTAGTACATGTTCCCCTTGGTATTTTCTATTTAGCATGGTTGCCTCAATTATGTTATTCATTAGTTTTTTTACTGATACCTAGTCCCATTGCATAGTCGCGGTGGATTTATATTTTGTAGAAGGGTGGATTGAGGAACCATTTTTCAAAGATAAAATATGCAGTGGCATTAATGGTAGATCCAATGAATTTAAAAATTCTATGGGATAATTAACTGATTCATCACATTGACAACAGTATCTATGGATATGTGTTATTTCTTCATCTGGTATTTCGTTTTGAACTGTGCAGTTTATTAAATTCACATCAATGTTTTTACTGCCAATATAGCACGCTCACTAAGTCATTGATTATTTTTATAATTCTGCGATAAATTTGGAAAAACTTTGACTGTCAGTTCATCAGGAGATTTTATAATGTGACAAAAGTTTTCTGGTATGCAATACAGTGTGTGTGGATTCGTCCATTTCCATTTTATAATTCCCAATATCTAACAATTGTTTTGCAAATTGTTCATGATATTCATCTTGTAATTGAACTTGCATATTGATCTTTAAAATTATTTTCTTCACATGCCTTCTTAACACTGATGACTTAAGACATGCATTCAATTCATCTGCAGCTGTTGAACATGGTGTATAACGGATAGAGTTTGTCGAAAATTAGCTGCTAGCAAAATGCGTACACCACTAAAGAGCTGCTTATTTCCTCTCAAATCTTTTAATGTGCGATTAAGTGCTTCCATTGATTTCTTGTGTGCCATGGTGCATTCATCCCATATTATAAGCTGACATGATCTTAGTATTTTTCCCATCCCATAATATTTACTAATATTAAATTTTGGAATTTCGATTACCTGCATATTTATTAGCAATTTCAATGCTAAATTTACTGTTCAACCACTGTCCAAAAGAGTTGCTACAGTACCAGATGATGCAATAGCACGTACAATATTATTTTGTGATCTTATAGTTGCCGTAATAATTAAAAGTTTTGCCAGTGCCTCCACAGGTGCATCGTAGAAATATAAACCAAAACTCTTGTTTAATATTGCATTTATAAATGTGCCATATGCTGTTTGTTGTTCTAATACCAGTTTCGGCAGATTTATTTGAACTAATGTTTGTAATTCATTAACTTCGAAGTGCGTTTCTCGTTATGTATCATTCCCAGTTCGGTCAGTGATTTGTTGGCTATTACAACAAATCACTGACAAAATTGGGAATGATACATCCTCACTTAAAATCAATGCTTCATTGTATATGTTTGATGTAAATTGAATGTTGGGATTAGCATTTATTCTACTCGTGTGATGTAAATTGTCTTCACTCATATTTTCCCCAAAGATCCTTTGGGTTAGCTGGATAAACATGCAGTTGGAAAATAGTGAACGTATTTGCTGTGGTTGAGCTGTATTAGAAGCATCATTGAGTGAAATATCCAATAAGCATCGTTTTCTATGAGAGTTAATTTCTGACAAGCCTCACGAAATATAGCACACTCATGGTCATATGTTTTTAATTCTTGGAAAGATCTTGGTCCTCGAACACTGGTTAATAATGATTTTAGTTAAAAGCATTCTACTTTATTTGGATGAACATGGTATAGACGACCCAATGCATGTTTTGGAGTTCTTGTATTGCTCTACTTTGTTTACAACGCTAAAATTTTCTTGCTGATGTTTTTTTTTTTTTTTTTTTTATAATTAAATTTTATATTTAATGGTGGGCACCGGTGAACCAAGTCACGGAGGTACGAGTAGCATCGCCCACGCCACACCATTACAAACCCGTTTATAGAGTGGGCCACATTCATCCATCATCTGAGGAAAGGACAAGAAACACAGGGAGAGAGAAAGAGAAAGTATATCCATGCCCGAGCTGGGATTCGAATCCAAATCTTTTCCATTCGTATTCAATTACGCTAACCACTAGACTTCTTGTTGATGTATTCCACGTAAAATAAGTTGGTACTTCAGAGTACATTAGTGTCTTTCCAAAGGTATCATTTCTACAGAATGTGATAAATTCACTTAATTTTGTTGGTAGTAACAGTGCTCTTGCATATACATTTTCTGATGTACTGATAAATGAACAACAGTTTGATATTGCTCATGAATGGAAAATGATAAAATACGCATGGTGAATTATTTAGGGGGACATGGACCATGAATCATATTTTTTGAAATAATATTGTGCAAATCTTTATCAATTTTAATGTCTGGTATTTCTGCAGAGATGATTTCATCAATTCTGTTTGGTTTTATCTTTTCCATCATCCACGTTAAAATATGCGCATGTAATAAACCTCTTTCTTTAAATTCAATTTAATATATTCAATAGAGCGTCTCTCCAAATACATGGTGTTTATCAATAAAATCTGCTAATAGTTTTAATTTTCGTTTAAATACACTTGCAGAAATATAATGATGATCTGAGGGTGATTGTTCAGTTAGTAAAAGCTCCTATATTTCATCTCGTGCTGGTTGCATGTAAATGTGATGGAAAAATCTGGACGATCATATGCATGAACATACGTCATTGGATCTTGTGCATATTCATGCATGTGTCTTGGGCTGCCTGTAAATGTGGATGATAAAATGACCATTTTGCCAATTCACTGAGATTGCCATCATTTACAACGGCATCACGTAAATGGATATATTCTTTGGAACGCAATTTGACTTTATTTAGTCGTATGTAGTATTTCACTTTCTATTTTTATATACATGTCAGTAATGGGTTCAGGAAATATTTGTCTATATTTCAATATATGATTATTAGCATTCTCACGAATCATCGTTCAATATGCATAATAATTCATAGCACTGATCTTTTTGTTAATGTTGTAGGATTTCTCATATTAATATTAAAATGATATCCATTCCCTACTTGCCAAAATATTAGGTAGGGGAAAAAGAAATCCATTGTTTTTACGTGAACTTTATGTAACTTCTTTTGGATTCACTTTGTAAAAAGGTTTAAAAAGCTTTCATGTAGATTTTTAGGTCTTGCGCGTTACGACTGCTGACATGCGGTTAACTTCAATCATTTTTGATATTTTATAGACATTTTCGACGATGCTGTATCCACATGCGAGGTGCATCTGTTACATCAAAAATACCCGAACGGAATCGACGAAACAAAAATTGTACGTAACTGGTTGTAACAGTCTTATATAGGACGATAAACACCTTTCACAATTTTAGCCACCCGGATATCTTTTTCGCCGTTACAAGAGAAAAACGAAAATGTATCGAATTTTCTGATTGTTGTCTTCCATTTTTAAAACCTTGTACTCGTAACTGAATTAATCAAACAAAAAACCGTGAGAGGATATTTTGGTGTCAACTTTCCAACGAGCATAAATCTGAAATTGTTTGATAGATACCTCACGAGATATCGATCACTACAGACGTCTACCGAAAAAATAATGGATTACTTTTTCCCCAACCTAATAGAATGGGATATTGTAATGCATCTTATGGTCGATGCATTTCTGATACTTGCTGGAAGTCAACATTCTACGATGAAGAATTATATCACGAGAATTAAATTCTTCCCCAACAATGACAACTGCCACTTCGTCAATCGTTACAGCGTTGAATTGTCTTCGATGTTGACCAATAAGTGTTTTATCTGCTTTTATTATTACTTTGTAATTGTCAAATGGAATTTGCTTACACACGCAATAGCGGTTTTAAATAATTTAATTAATACATTATGTTGTTCAAACAAATTTTGTAATTCAGCGACTATCTCTCGTTTATTCGTACTCATATTCAGTTGACACCGTCTGATTTGTTCGTCAGTATTTCCCATAAAATATATCTGAAGATATTTGTGATCAGCATTTGTCAAAAGTATAATTATGCAGCATAGTTATAAATTCGTCCATGTACATTAAATGTTGACAGAGGCTCAGATTTACTGCACGGTCACTACTGGCGCTATTTTCTAAAATTGGCGATAAATAACATTTTCTGGCAACCCAACCAATTCTGACCAATCACAGATGAGGGATTCCAACCAATGAAAAATAGAATATTCTGTTAGACCTCGCTTATGCAGATTGGCGAGATTTTTGGCAATTTTTTGAAAAATTCGCCAATAGCGACCGTACAGTAAGTTTTACCATTGGCATATTATTTGCACGAACGATATTCGTTGCTTTGAATGATGCATTTAGAAGCATGAATCGTACTAGTGCATATTTTTCAAAAACTTTTTTTTTTTTTACTTGTTTCACCTGATACTAAAGTTAATAATGTTTCGGGTGGAGAAAAGTCTGGTAACATTACTTTTCCAACCGCACATCACATACTTGATGTTTCATTTTTAAATTTTTGAACACCATAGTACGTACACTTTTTATCTATTTTTCCAATAATTACACTTGAATGAAGACTGTAATTGTAAAGGAGATTGTAATTAATACCACATAAATTCAAATCAGTATGTATCGTTCATCTTGTCTGTGTCCTGCGATTTCGATTGCTTTACTGCCTTGCTTGCTTCTGTTCACTCATTTCTAATGATCGAGCGAGAGCAGTGTGAACTCAATCTCTTTCTTGCCTAGTTTTTCTTTGCTCATTTGTTTCTGAGGTTTTTTCTTCTCTTCTCCTTTTTGCTTGATTTGTAGATCGACCAATGGCTCTTCATTTTGATGGCATAATTGTAGAGTTAAATAAAACGTCTTTCCAATTATTTTCTTCAGCTGGAAATCAATAATATTTTTATTCACGCATTAATAAATTATTCTCATATTAATAATAGCAAAAATTTTGATTGCATTTTTGTCTTTATTAGAATTTGCTGGCAAAAAATCGAACGTCAAAAGCATTAATGTTGTTTTTTGTAAATTAAATTAATTTCTTGAAATCTTAAATGAAACATAATTTATGTATTTAAAATATTTTAAATTTTAATATAATTTATAATATTCAAACAATAGAAAAAATATAAATAGAATGATTCAATATTCACTCATCTTGTTATCAGCCTGCAGAAAGTCGAGAACGCACATTATTCATTACAAACCATATAAAAGTGAACTAAATGCTATGGGTATGACAATCCCTGTGCCAATCAATACAATTTCTAAGTTCGATAAACTAATAAAATTTCCATAAACGCATTTTAATGTAAATTTTATTTTAATTTCAAATAGTAAGTAAAATCATTGTCCGATTAAAAATATTCCTTTGCTAGGGGATTCATTAAATCATCAACAAGCAGCATTTTACTCTAATAATTGATTGCACCGCTTTGTAGAAGAAGACTTTTCATACTCATGTTAAAGTATATAAACCTATAGTTACCGTATATTAGAATTAGTGTAATCGCACGCAGTTACTATATAGTATTTAGATCACTGATTAATTAAGCAACATGAGTTAAACAAATCATTTAATTGATACATTACTATACAGATAAAAATAGAAAGATTAGATTAGTGTGTAATTACGTGCACGCGAGCAAGTATACAAGTGGTTCTTTTTTACCAGTCCTAAACTACAGTCTGGGAGAAAGTTCGAATCGGCGACCAGGTGTTGCCATGAATAGTAATGGGAGTTCCCCACAAGCCAAACGATCCTTAGAAAGTGAAAATGCCAACAGAAGAAAACAAATTTCTATATTCTCAAGCTTTCTATCATCCGCTTACTGTCCCATACACTATGTATCCAGACTTGGAATGCATTCTGCCAAAAGCTCACTTATGTATAATGGATGGGAAGAAATCCTTCTCAATATTAATATTTTCTCATATCATACGAATATATATCATATAATGTATTCTAAAAGAATACTATTTCATCTGTGTTTATAAAAAAATCTGTGTTTATAAAAAAAAAGCTGTTTCTAACAGATGTATTTTAGCAAAAGAAAACATTGATGAAAATTACCACAAAATGCTTACTGGTTAAGATGTATTATGATAGTGATCAGTGTTCGGAGTGAAGAACAGAATCAAGACTTCGATTCATAGAAGCGTTTATTACCTTTCGATTACATCGCAAGACAATCGCGTACCAAGTGCTGGGGCCCGTCGTACTCTGCTCAACTGGTATATCACGTTCTCCCTGGCGCCTGCTTCCCCCAAGAGATAAAGGGGGTCGGAATATATTTCCTGTCCGAACTGTGAGTCCATACGTCCGAGTGTGGGAATTTATTCACCCTTCCCAAATGGGCTGAGAAGCGGAAATTGCCATTTCCGTTACTAATTAAGGACGTGAGAAAAGGGTCACTACAGATGTAAATATGAAACTAATTACGGATTAGCTGAGCTGAAATATATCTACTAAATCTAAAATGTGAAATACTTGATGATGATGGATCCTATCATTTTTATTTCACTTACAAATACAGGGATGCAGCACATAATCAACTTAAAATTTAAAATTTCCAAACTTATTCCAGCGGTATTATTTCATAACCTATGAGGTGTCCGATATCATTTAATAACGACGGCAGTCAGGTAGCTCAGACAAATGCTTTATATATATCCCAACCAATTCTGAAAAAAATGTATCTTTCTCAAACATCTCAGATTTTTAGATTTAGTTTTTAAATGATTCTTTGGAAAAAATTGCTCAAAATTTATCCCAAACAATTTCTTTCTTCCTGAACTTTTATTGAGAAAGGGTGTTTTTCATATGATTCTTTTGAAAATTTACAAAATTAATTATTTTACTGTAACAATTTTTTTGCCATAATTTAAATCAAGCTTTATCAGAAAAAAATAGGAATGTATTGAAAACGCAAAACCAAAAAAAACCCAATGTGATTATAAAAACCTCAATGACTCTTTTATATACTGGGCGATATTCAATATAATATATAACGATATTGAAAATATTGGCCAAGAATGGTGAGATATCTTTGCCAACTTCTTTGTGCTATTTTGGTAGAGCCAGATGTTGCTGTAGAGTCAAAACAAGATTAATCATTTCATTAGTAGCGTTTTCCTTAAACATGGTGAAAGAGATGCATAGATTCTAGAATAAACTGAAAATTTCCTGATTTGCAGCATATAAACTTCCATAGATGAATACGAATTTTGTTGGCAAAATATGAAGTTAAAACAATTTACACTCCCAGATGGAAATAGTTAGATAGAACTTATATATAGGTGTACACTTATTTTTTTGGACATGCACTGAACATCGTTAAAACGAAGCTTTCCCTAGTAGCAGAGGCTTATTGGTATTACACTGGCCATTCACCGGTTTCATTGGTAACTCACTTTTCACCGAATTTTCTCATCGGTCCGAGCCCGGTATCTTATACATGAAACGGTAACTGTTTTTTCTACCGCATATTGCGCTCGACACCGTCATCGGCTGATGATTCAGTGGCAGCTAAGCGGTAGCCGTAGTATTTACCAAAGAGATTGAAACGAATCATGAGTAGAATAAGTAAAAAGTCTACGCATGCGCGGCCGCCATATTTGAAATTCATTGTGTTTACTATTTCTTTTTCTACTACTAGTACTAGTTATATTTTGCTCTGGAATTAGCTATCATTAATTATATCATTTTTAGCAAGCATTTATAACAGAATATTTTGGTAAGTACTATCAATTCTTTTAAATAAATAACAAG
>JAPDSC010144799.1:17096-34564 GCA_026290005.1 Latrodectus geometricus
GCTACTTAATGGTAGTCATAGATCATTAATTATATTATTTTAACATTAATTTTGAAATAAACAATATTTTTCTTTACATATTTTACGAGTATATAAAAACACAATATTTTAATCGATAGTTTTCTACTTTATTGTAATATGTGTTCATTGTAATATTGTTTCAGTGGCAGTTTTTAATATTGTATGAAAACTTCTTGCTATATGCTATGAACCTGTAGTAATCGTATCATGCACTTCTACAACAACTTCAACAGGAAAACGGAGTTATCCAAATCGCGGTTTAATGCATGTGCATCCCGCTTCTTCACATTTCTTTACCAAATTACGTACACTTTTTACGGAACATGGGCCTTGTTTTAGCTCATGATTTTGACGATAAACTCTCTTCGGCAGCATTTTCTCCGTTCAGATAAAACTGTTTTATAAATTCATCTCATTGTTTCCCTGAAAGTGTTATTTTCTTCGCACGAAACGAGACCTATTAGCATGAACATGAAGAAACAATCTTCGCTCACAGCTTATATCACAAGCAGTGCTTTGCAAGCGTGTTCCGTGAATGGGCTTCTACCTATCCTAGTGAGATATGCAAAGTGCATAAATACACTTTTCCTTTCATTGTGATTGGTTCTTTTCTTACAAAGCTCTTCCTTGCAAATGTATGACTTAAGTTGGAGGCCCAACTTAAGTCATACGTGTCTCGTTCCAACGCCATTTAAGGTTCTGATTAATTTACGCACGAAAAAAATGGGTGTTGCCATTCAAAAGTTTCGAAATTTTGTCATTGTAACTCTAACTGTGAGAGCTTTATTGATTTAAAACATCACAACCAGGACCCTTGCCATTGGAACCTAGACCTCATACATTCAAAAAACTATATCTAAACTTTCATTTCGATTGGTTGAATGGTTCGGCCACTAGGAACTCATATATAAAAGAAATTACATTTAGACCACCCGGTATATATATTTATGTACATATTCCGCACAGACTTTATTGCATAGTACTGTATAAAACTCTTCTGTGATCTTTTACTTTCATAAACAAATCCACAAATTAATTTTGGAATTTTTTACAACATATTCCGTATTTGTACTGCACTATTTTTACGATGTTCTTTTAAACAATTCAGATGCTAATTTCTTCTTATAGTGATATGATTTGTAGTCTCATATTATTAAAATATCAATATCTGCATTAATTGTTGATTCACTTTCTGTGGCATATTTAATTCTTGTCCAATTTTCCAGAAGATTAAGGTTGTTTTCCTTCGTGTACTACATTTAATCAAGGCTTTTAATACCCTTAATTCTAATTAGTAAGTGTAATTACTTATTGTCCTCTTAATTATAACTAATATCTCTTTTGAACATCCTTATGGTTGATCGATTTGCTGGTTGATGCTCTACAGTTACTGTTTTGCTTACAAGAGTTAATTGGACCAGAAACTACATTTTTAAAAAGACTCTGAACCACTGCGAACATACAGCTTAAGGTAGGAATCTAACTCACAAACTGATGTTCATCCATATAGACTATTAAATCCTCCACATGAACATATAAAAGAGATCAAAGAAAAGAAAAAATGCATGTCTCTCAAATCTTCTTTCTCATTTTATCTCAAATGAAAAAAATTCTATTCTTAAATTAACATCATTATCCTTAACGAAGAGTATTCAATATTTGCTTGAAGTCTTTTCTTAATAAAGATGATTTGATTAGATATCTGTTGCACTAATCGTGGATAAAAAAGAAAATTAAAATCAAACTAAAGAAGAGATCAAGTGATTCTATCTTGAAGAAAATTATTTCAAAATGTTATTCAATGTGGAATCACTTTGTCTTCATATATTCGCTTCATATATTCGCTTCATATATTCGCTTCATATATTATTTAATGCTTTATTATATCGAAGACAAATACAATTATTTGTCTTGTAATCACTGAAGTAAAAATATTAATTTTCCTTCTTTTTGCAAGCTTATATCCTTATTCTACTTCACTTTATTTATTCTACAAATAGAAAATGTGTTCAATAGTAAAAGGAAAGGATAATGTTTTTTTTTAGCTCAAGGTGATAGTTGTTGATAGTCTGAAGTGAATGATAAAGGTTTCTTTTAGTGTGGCTTGTTTCCTGAGTCTTCTTTCACTTCCTTCAACTCAATAATATTCAGTTTTTTTAAACATGTTTGTACCCAAAGAAAATAAAAATAAATTATTCTTCACTTATTGAAACCATAATATGGAACTATTCGCACAATAAATAGTTTTTAAAGCAGTTAAAAAAATAATTTTTCTCTATCTTTTCAAAATTTAAAAAATAAATAATATAAATGGGGATGTTAAAACAATTTCTACATCACTATCAATATTTAGTACAAACAAACAATCAATGACTATCTAAATTTAAAAATAAGCAAAATTGCCCCTATTCCAACAAAAACTTGATGTTTTAAATATATCATTTTTATATAGTTTTATAGAAATTAAAAATTTGAAATATTAGCTTATCAAAAATATTAATCACGACAATCAACAACTTAATTTAAATCAAATTGAAACACGGGAAAGTTTTAAAAGAAAAAAAATTGACACGAAATTATAAAAAAGTAGTTTTATCTCGGTAAATGTGTGTATTCTATTTATTTAAAGTAATATAATAGAAAAATTTCCTCTTATTTTAAGGTAACAGAATATTTAAATAATCAAAAACTCTTACTTAATATCTAAAGATGATAAATATTTTCAAAAAGAAGACGTCTAGGGCTAATTAAATGAATTTTCTTATTTTTTCTGCTAAATTTTAATATTTAAAGAAAAAATTATTAAAAATATTTGTTAAATTTTGTTATTAAATGTAAAAAGAGGACCATTCAGAAGGAAAAAGTGAAAAAAATGATTGGTAACTACTTCATTCTGATTTTTTTTTATTTAATGACATTGTATGTATCTATAGTGTCGTATATATATACCCGAAGGTACGACACTATATAGTGTATAAAATTCTTACAATGATTGTATTATCGCAAGCAAATTATACTTCTAAATATTATAAAAAATCAATAATGGGAAAAAATTATAGTCTTGAGCTTTTTCAATTTTTATAAATTGGGAGTAAAAATTTATTTACATTCGAGCCTTTCAATCGAGAAAGAATTTATAAATATTAATAATTACTCTATACATATACATTCCATAATTTATTCTATATATTTAAAAGTTGTTTTCAGTTAGATAAATTAAATCTTTATCAAGAAGTCCCAAAAAGTAAACATTTCCAAATGATAATTATATTTATTAAGGAAATATTTCTCTAGTTATTAACCATAAAATAACTTATTTTTCATATATGTGAAAACTGCTTAGTTTTGTAGGAATATACATTTATTAATTTTGAATATGTTACTTTGAATATCTTGTTTTCTCTAATGAAGTAACTTTATGAAACGCAATAATTATAACGCATAGAATTAAGAGAATTCATTTTAGTTTCATGCTGTAATTAATATTATTCAATATCTTGTATAGTAATCTGTTATTAAGATGGACATATTTTTGCAGTCTAATGAGATAGGTTATTATATATTTTTTATGTATTATTGATTTTTTGAGTGATTTTTTTTCCTGTGTTTATTGTTTTGAGTAAAATTCAAAAGTATGAAAGTCCTATAACTAATTTTCCTTAATAGTCATCAGTTATGTACCTAAAATTACTTAGAGTACAGTTTAAAATATTTAATTATAAGTGAAGGAATAGGTTGTCGTTAAATACCAAGTGGAGTTTGTCAAGAATTCCTATTTGAATCTTAATGTACCAGAACATCTATCTTTTTAATGACTGAAGAGAGAACCTTAATCTCGGCAGTGAAAAATATGGGAATTAGTTTAATTAATAATTACAGTAATACGTTCTTTATTTTATGTAAATAGTTCTTAGACAGTAAAAAACTACATTCATTTATGCGCCCTATTTTTGCCTGAAAATGATTTCCTTCGTTTAAAGACTGCAGATTAAGAAAATTAAACTGAAGTTAGAATGAATGACCTTTTCATATAGAAGATAGTGATCTTCCAAATGCTTTTTATAGTTAAAGGAACTAATTTGTTACAAAAATAATACAAATTGAACATATTTATTTATATTCTGAGTCTAACCTTCCTTTATCTTATGAATCATTCACTTTGAATATGTAAAACAGTCAAAATGTTCAAGTATCTTTTAAGATAAGTTAGCAACTGACATAAAATAAAAATATTTTTCTTACTCACAGGATTCTATAGATGACCTGTGAACTTAGTTAGCTTTGTGATTTTTTCGCATTAGAGAAATTCAGTTCATGTAATTATTAAATTCAGATAAATCTTCTCATAACTAAACATATTTTATTTTCGTTATCAGGACTGATGGTAATAATAGGACCTTTGTGTTAAAGAGCATATGTGCGAAATTTCATTTTTCAAAGGTAAGCAATTTTGGAGTAATCATATTCTAATTCCTATGATTATTTATCACCTTTCTTCATGGACCTTCTAGTGACTATCTTTCAAATATAATGACTGAGATAAGCATAACTAGTGGATTTAATTAAAAGAAATCTTAACCTAAATATTAAGTTTTTAGCCATAAGTGTTTCTACAATTGTTCAAAACATGTACAAGTTTTCCTATTTGCATTTCCCTGTACACGCTTTTTTTGGATTAAAAGCTAAAAGGAATAAAGGTAATTAATTATTTATAATTCTATTTGAATTCATTGAATAATTCTTTTAAAGAATAGAAGAAGAAATGAATACTATTTGGACACTCTTCATCGTTAAAAGTGATAATTCTAAGATGACTCCGCTCAACTTTATTCTTAAAGCTTACTGAAAATATAATCAGAAGTTGTGGTTGATCATATAATTCAGTTCTTAACAATCTTAAAAATGATGCCATTCATATAATTACTTAAGTTTTATATTAATAAAACAGAATTTTTAATTTAATGCAGCATTACTTTATTCATGCTTTGCTTTTATGAATAACATAAACTGGATGTTATTGATACTGTTTATAAAATTGCATGTTATTATCTATTGCTTAAAAACTCAGTCTTTAAACATGCATTTGTATTGTAGTGCATTTCATTTTGTTATTATTAAACGTTAAAATGTGTCTATATAATATGTGGTATTATATATTCCATTATATTCCTGCAATCGATCATCGAAGTGATTGCTAAGCAGTTTTCTTCAGAAATAAACTTTGGCGTTGTGTTTAAATACATTTTATCAATGAATAATTATTTACTTTATAAAATGTAAATAAAATGCTTGTATTATTTTTTAGCATTTTCTAAAAATATAAACCTTGGATTCAAATATTTACGACAGTAATTGGGATTATTTTTTCCTTACCGTTACGGTGATTATCGTGCTGGGCTGTAATGTATTTAGAATTAATTTTGCTAAGCACTTTTAAAGCAAAAGAAATTAAGTATTATAGTAATCACTTATGTGTAATTATTAATATAAAATGATAAGAGACTTTAAATAAGTTTATTTATTTTTTAAAGATATTGTATTTTTTATGGCCAGATATGAAAAAATCATAAAATTGTGTTTTAGATACAATTATTTTTTATTTAAATGAAAGAAAAGCTTCACTTTTAAAATTATTATTGAATACAGTCTTTTTTGTACTCCTTAATTACTTTCGAATAAAAAATTTGGTGTCATTTTATTTTCTGCCATCTCACCAAAAGGTTGGCCGAAATAGTATTTTATCCAAAATAATTACGCATCATGCACCAAAAAGTGCATTCATATATAGTATTACATATATTAATGAAAATTTCAGAACTGATTTATACAAAGTTATTATATAGAGATCATACATTAGAACTATTTAGAAATCTATAAAAAAAAATAGATCTATAAAAGAAAAAAAAATTAAAATTTAGAAGTAACAGTGAATTCTACTTAAGAGCTTGTTTTTAAAATGTCACATGTTTATCAAAAAATTAGAAACATCATCCGGCTAATGGGAGCATAAAGGTCACAGCTCGGCAAGGCCAAAAAACAGCCAAACGTAGCAAAATTTGGTAGTTATTTTTTTGTTGCCAAAAAATTCACCAAAAGCAATAAGTCGCCAAATACAGGATGATACTCGAAGGGAAACTTAATTAAAATGTGTTTAGAATAATTTTTACAACGATATTTGTGATTCTAACCCGTGCCATTTGTGATTGAAGTATGAAATTTTATTTTGTGATATTTGATATCATTGTAGTACATTGCATATTACGATCAGAATGAAATCGAAAAACAAATATTCGAAGGTAATAAGTTTATTCATTTAATTTTTGACTAGGTTACAATTGTATTTAAATGTTTAATTACTATATATACTATTGTGATAAAAAATATTGAATTATTTTTCGTTAAAAGATTATAATCATTTCTTCTGGTTTACTTTCTTATAATTGTTTATGTTTTATATGAAGGTGCTTATTTAAATTTTGTTAATTATTAATTAAATTTTTTATATGAACGTGCTATGTTTTTATGAAGAATTCTTACTTCTTATGCTACAATTATTTTATTAATATGTTACATTAATATTTTTTTAAAAATTCTTAACTTTTATCATTAGTTTCTATTAATATAAAATTATTTGCTTTTCTTTTATACAATTATTAAATGAAATAGTAATTACTAAAATTAAAACTTGATATTGAAAAATAGAATTTTAATTTAAAAAAAATCTATCATGGAAATTAGTTCATATTATAATTATGATTTATAATATTGGGCCGTTAGTTTTTGCAGTTTATTTTCTGAAAGTTACGATTGCTTGTGACTTTTATAAGAAAATTTAATCAATTCTTAATATGATTACTTTGTACTTGTGTGTCGTTGATATTAGTGATTTAAAAATACCATCAATTTGTTCCATATTTCTAACATGGTTACTGATCGTCAGCAATAGCTAGTTTATATCCATTAGAGGGTTCATTACCGAATTCCGATATCTACAGTCTCAGCTTGGCGGGAAAAATTTATCCAAATGTTGCCAACTTGAACATAATTACTTTTACGCATCACCTTAATAAAAATTATATAAAGTTTTAATAAACAATACGTCAGTTAATCAATATTATTGTAACACATATTTTATTCTTATTTTTTTGATTGAAATCTCTTGATTATGAGGAAATATTTATTAACTTATAGAATAAACCTTATAATATTTATGATCATTAAAAGATACTGTCATTTTTTACTCATTGTATCATTGTGTTTGAGAAAGAATTAAATCACTGTTTTTTAACAAAAACATTTCATTAATAAATCATGTGGTATTTACATGAATATTGGGGTTTGATGTAAATTAGGATCTGGAATTTGGAGATGAATATTAGCAATAAAATTAAATTTCTGGTAACTCTAGTATTTTCAAGGTTTTAACTAACGTAATTTTAGGGTTGCTATTTTCTCATTAACATATTAGTGCGTATTTTGGCCTTAGAAAAATAATAAAAAAATCAAGAGATATCCTAAAGTAAAATTTTACCAAATGTTGAAATTTTAAAATAATAAATTACTAAATATTGCTGATAAGTTTTTGCGTAAAAATAACAGCTGCCACACTTAAACTACAAACCTATTCTAATTCATCTGTCTAGAATGTATTGTGCTTACAACTTTATTTTATATAAATACCTTCTTAACAGGCTTAGTAAAAAAGAAATTTTTTCACTCTTAAATTGACATTTTTTTTTCTCAACAACAAACGTAGGCGTGTTGACACTGTTTCCGGTGATTATGAGACGGTCCTGCCTTTTGATTGATTATTTATAAAGGATTCTTTGTCGCTCGTGTCTTCATTTCCTTTGAGAAATTTTTTAATAGTGAAAACATTTTAATATATTCCGATATATTATAATCATTTGCTATATGTAAAGTTAATTATCGTTTTTTAAAATAGTACTTTTTATTGCATCAAAATGAAACAATATGTTCTTATTTCTTTATTATTATTACTATTATTTGATTGTATAAAAATATCTAATCAAATAAGTTGCAAAGATGATTGGAATAGAAATGTGGACTGGTATGTTTTTTTAACTAATTCTTATCTTTTATGTAGTACCAAATCAAATTCGAAAATATATATTTGTAAATTAGTTAAATAAATGACAAAGAAATTTAAAGCATAATATAAATTTTAAAAATCAAAAGTAGAAATTTAAAATTCAAAAATAGAATTTTAAAACTAATATTATGTTTTAAAAACATTTCTTTGTCATTTATTTAATTAACTTACGAATATATATTTTATGTATGTTCGTATTATATATATTTATAATATATATTTGATCTATATTTGTTGTTACATTTTTTATATATTTCATTAAACCTGCTCACTTAAGGTAATTCGGTGAAAATGTGCTTTGGGTCCCCTGCTTGGCGCGTTTTGAAAAACGCCGATACCATGGCGAAAATTATAAAGCGATTTCAAAGTGAAACTTAATTAGCGACCAATGAAAAGGCTAAAACAAAAGAGTAATTAATGAGCATGCGTGAAAAAGCTATTTAAATTCGTGAATTAGCGAAAAAGGGGACCTTAACTGCAATTTAACCGGTAATTATGTAAGGAATAATAAAGTTTTACAAGAAAAATAACTTTATTTTAGAAAATATTATGTGTCTAACGTAATATATAATAATCAATATATGCATACAATTTTTGTTAATATATTATTCATTCATAAATTTTTACGCTATATCATCTTTAACTTTGTTAATACAATCTAATTTGTCGAATAATAACCAAAACATATGAGCAATGTGTGCATTTTGGAAATCTAAACAGACATTTTACCATGTTTTTCTTCCTTAGCTTTCAAAATTGCAAAAATGATATTCATAATCTCAAATAATTCTTGGCTTCATATATGCTATAAATTATTTTATTTAACTACGAAAATGTTAATGAGATATTTTAAAATAAAATGAGTTTTTCTTTAAAATCATGATGAAATTTTCTCATGATAAATGTAAATTAAATGACACATGATATGTTACTTTTAATTAAAATTTTCTAATTTTTGATTGAGGAACATTTTTAAATTTCATATTCTAATTAATTTTTTTTTGTAACCTACTTCTTTTAAATATTTATGCTAACTTTAAATTTATAAAACTTTATATTTTTTGTAATGTTTTCCGATAATTCAAGAATTTGATAATTTCTTAAATTTTGCCTTGTTTAAATAATCACCATTAACAAGTGACTGGCACAGCATGGTAAAATATGTATTCGTTATATATAGATAACACATAATTAGTTATGATGTATTATCCAATTATATAAAACTATGCGAAAATTAATTCAACAGTCACAAATCATAATTACATTAATAATGGTTCTTTATGAGGATCATATTAAAAATTTTGAGATACACCTAAAGTTCCAAATTTGTGATTACTAATCTTAAAAATACTGAAAATTGTCCCTTCAAGTACAAATGCATATTTGTGTACGATTTTTCAAAAGATTAAATGCCTCAAGTAATTTATTTCTTAGATTGAAATAAAAAAAAATGATTTATTTCCACACCAAATTTAATCTTCGTAATGAAAACGAGGTCCACGTTATTTTTTAGAATAAAAAATGGGCAACAATCACATATTGCTAGACAAAGGCGAGTAGGGTGAATATTTTATCATTTTGATGTGTTTTTGATAAAGAAATTCCGATTAGACTATATTTTAGGGTGCCCCTTTAATTCTTGCCAAATTGAGATCGCGATTGATCGCAAAGCTAGTGTTTTGATTGGTTTAAATCCAGTCGAGGCTCTGATTGGTTTATCATTTTTAGAATTTTGAAAATCCAATGGACATTGGGTTATTTTTGAATGTTCAACCATACCTGTTAGCATTGTAATAGGCCGGAACAGGAATGGCACCAAAAAAAATCGCCAAGTTCGCCAAAGGGCACCCTAAAGTATAGTTTTACCAAAATTCCTTTTAATCTTTTTAAATGAAAAGCCACATTATGATGGTAATGCATGAGTCCTCTAGCCTTTACTTCTTGAAGAGTTTCTGCAAGACATTTAATAATGTTTTAACTGTGACTTCCATCCTTATAACTTGATAACTTTAATCATCCCTGTATTTCTTTAATTTTAAAAAAAAAACCCGACTCACTTCACTTTTTTACAGCACACAGTCTTTTCACACTTTCATAAAAGAGAAATCATCTTTTTAGAACCATACATTTGACGGAGTGAAACATCTACATATGATACATACATTTTATTACAAATTATGATTTTAGAAATAATGCAGTGGCCATCTTCTTTAAGAAAATTTAAAAGTTTCTTAGATTCTTGCATGCTCTTCTTTTTGATGTTTCATTTAATAAAGAAGAATTTAAACGTAAATCATCTGTTTTTATCACTTGCAATTTTTTTTTTTGAATATTTTATGTTCGGATATCGAATCGATGTAGAATTCTTTTGGTGGCATTCAGAGTAAGTACAGCAATTATCATCGGTAAACATTTTTCATATTGCACATATTATCCTGAATTATCGGTCAATGTCTAATCCTGTGTAGTTTTCCTCTTGAAAAGAATCGCGATTTCTGTGAAATTTTATAAATCATCCGAATATGCTAACAGGGATGAATTTTCATTTTGTAATATTAAATGTGAACGTTGAACACAGGACATACAGAACATAGGACCTATCAACAAAGAGGCATTTTAAAATACTTAGTTATAAATTTTATGCAATGCAAATAAATTCTTCCTTACTGCCATTTTTCTAAAATTTATTAAAACAACATAATTTTTTTTTTTTTATGGTGGAAATGTGACATTTTCAGAACAGATCGAGAAAAACAAAAAACCGTATACATAATATTCTGTATTCTTTAATTTCATTTAGATTATAATTTCTAACGAAATCTTTCTCACGCGCATGCATTGGTGAAAATGTGCTTTGGGTCCCCTGCTTTTTAAAACAAAAAGGTAATTAATGAACATGCGCGAAAAAAGGCTTCAAATTCGCGAGTTCGCGAGGAAGGGGACCTAAACCGCAATTTAACCCATGCATTCAATACGTATGTACTCAAATGAAGAAAATTCGTTATTAATTTTATAAGTTATTTTTCCTTTTTTATACATTCACAACTCCTAAATTTTATATGATCTTTATGAGATTTAAAGTTCTCGGTATTAGTAATTCTTTTTAATAGAGAAGTTTTCCTGTTTATTGTTCTCATGAGAAATCCTATTGATTATTGTGTTGCAACAGCTGAAACACGTGAATACCTACGTTCAATGAGATCTTGCCAAAAATAAACATATTACATCAAAAAAGAAAATTTTTTAACAACATTACAGTTACGAAAATTTTGTCATAGATTTCATCAATACTTATAATGGAAGGAATTCAAAAGAGAAAGTTTTTTTAAACCAGCAATTAACATAACAGAAACACTATGTCAAGCTGAATTAGTTGAGCTAAACACATTGCTCAATTAATTCAGCTTGGTATATTTTCTAAGCAACTTTAATTTAAAAAAAATGAAGTATATAAATATTTTATACATATATTTACACAAAAATATTTACTATTGAAAATTGAAAGTACATAAATTTTTTTATGTAAACGTGCCTTTATAATAAAACCTTTAAGTTCTCACACTTGATTTTATATCAGATTATATTAAATTAAGAATAATTCATATAAATTATTTTAAATTAAGAATTTTTTGGTCTATGGAATTCAGTATAATTTACTGCTTGTTTATCTCTCTCAACCCAAAAATAATTTTAGTAAAAAACATTATACTCTTAGCACCCTATAACATAGTTTTTTTTTTATTATGCTTACTTCTGAAATTTCCATGATCATATGAATCCTTACCTTAAAATATTTTAGATGAAATCTATTTTATGTAGTTTAGACGTAAAATATTTTATCGCATCGATTTTACAGATACTTTTAATTGAAAAAAACATTAATTTAAATCATGATTTTATTAACATTTTTAAGGTTCATTTTTTATAAACTACCCAAGATTGCGAATGAACCTGGGGAAAATTCTCTTTCTGATGGATTAGCATATGTTTATATCACATCTCGAAATCCTGGAAAATGGAAATTATCAACACAACTTATAACCAGTTCCAGTTCAATTCTTGGCAAAACATGGAGAGAATTGAAAGATATTGAAGAGGTATTTTCCTACGAATTCTTTAATATTACACTCAATAATTATCTACTTCAGTGACAATATAATTAACAATGTTATTTTGCTTCATGTATCTTAGAATGCAACATATTTATTCTACAATGATGATTCTCCTGAAATTTTTAAAGGATCATCAGTAGGCCATCTAAAAGGTAATTTTTTTAAATGAAAACATCTATTGCCGATTGCTTGAACTTACTTATGGTCTCCAATATTTTGACAGGCATTCTTGCGTTCGATAAAAGAGCTGGATACTGGTTAAGCCACAGCATTCCTAGATTTGGCAGAATAGCTGAATATGAATATCCAGATAGTGCAACTACGAATGGACAGCATGGTATTTGTGTGACCTTTAAAACTTCGACATTAAATGATATTTGTAAGTATGCATAATTTTAAACCAAATTAGTAGTATGAAACCCCCAATAATAAAAATAAACTTATATTGTTTTTGTTTAATGAGTAATATTTAGACTAATTACAATACTTGTAACTGATTAAAATTTGGTCAAGAGGCATTTACTAAGTTGGTACCATTTTAATAAAAGTTGCAACTAATATACAACCAGCTTAAAATTTCCCCAAGTACCATACATGAGATTTTAGATGAATTTTAATTTAGATAGAATAAAAGTGAAGACGTTTCAATTGTTAATGAATTAAATTTATAAAAAAAAATCAATCTTTTTGTATTTTCTAGCCTAAAAATCTTATCATAAAATGTTTTTAAACTTATTTTGTATTTCAGCCAAGCATTTACTCTATGGTCATCCAAACATATATTTAAAAAAAACTAGTGAGGATGTACTTTCATTGCTGGATGAAACTGCACAAACATTATTTTCTGACAAACCAGCTTTCATACGATCTGCTCCATTTCAAAGGATAGGAGAAGTAGAAAGTGAAATGGGACAAAAGTTTTTGACCTTTGCCAAAGATAATCAACTACCTGAAGGTAAAAATGCAACTAAATTATGTAAATACTCTTACTATTAGTGTATAATAAGTCTTACTTTCCAATATTTGATTTTCAGAGGAATATTTTTATATGACCATATTTTTATGTCTTTTTATTGAATTTTAATCAATAGTTTCTTAAGAAATTTAAAGATATCTTCTTCTTCTTTCTAATATCCATATCTAGTAACATACTAGACGAGATCCACCAGTCCATTTACTTTCAGAAAATCGAAAACAAGCAAAGGAGACCTGAAAAGATCCTCCAGAGACAAGCGCAGGCACTCGACGATGTGTGCCGGTGATGCCGGTTTATTTTGACATTGACAATTCGAGTGCACCTTCAGACCTCTCACGAAAATAAGTCCTCTCAGGTGTCCACTGAAAAATCTGGAAAGGTTGTCTGTCACATTCAACAATAGATCTATCACAATCAGTAGCAAGGGATCTTCCAGGACAATCTGCTTGATACCAGGGATGACTCGGGGAAAACAAGCCAAATGTGCCTTTCAGTATGTCTTCTAATGGAATACAGTTCAAGATATGTCATTGAATCGGTAGCTGGTAAAGGTTCTTCAGAACCCTTCTTCGCTAGAACGTCTGTCATCTCATTCCCCCAAATGTCAACATGCGAAGGAATCCACTGAAGGTGCACTTTATAAAATGACGAAACCTTCTTAAGTTTGGCAAGTATTGCGATTTCGGCCTTATCACCAACTCTTCGCCAGTTTGAAAGATATTGAATGGCACTACGACTGTCAGTCAAAACCAGACAGCCCTAAGGTCTGTAACGGACAAAACAGCGCTTAGCCCCTCTTCAATGACTAAAAGCTCACTCTTGAAAACCGAACTGAAGTCGGGATTTCTTTTTTTTTTTTTTTTTTTTTTTTGACAATTCCATTTTTGTACTTAATGACAACACCACTACCAGAATGAGAGTCATCGCTTAATTTAAAGATATAAAAGCTTTAAATGATATGATTAATAAATGTTTCTTTTCAACATTTAAAAATCCAAGTTGATAAATTATTGAGTTCAATAAATAAGTTAATTTACAAGATTAACTTGTTGAAGTTAATTTCGTGATTATGTAATTAAAAATAAGTTAATTTACATAATTAACTTATTAAGTTTATCCTATTAATGTTATTCATTGAACCAACAATTAATATATGTAAATGAGAAAATATCCTAATTTATTGTTTTTTAAACATTGTTATTAAAATGCTTAAAAAATAAATATAAATTTTACGGTATTTAGATCTTCGTAAAATTTATTTCTCGAATTAAAATATGAAATATGTGATTTCTAATTAATTATGATAATCTGAACAACTTTTAAACATTTTTCATCAATTTTGAAACATATTGATTGATATTAATAAAAAAATATCCGTGAATATTTTTGTATTTTTATGAAATTTAAAAAAAGATTCTAGAATTAAACAAAAGTGTAGAACACTTCCCCACCTTAAAATGCCTTTAAAGCAATGAGGATTAAATTATGTGCAAAGTATAAAAATAAATCTTTAAATTTATTGTCTGGATACATTTCTAATGCTATTTTATTAATGAAATTAAAAATAAAGCATATGAATTTTACATAAAAAAGGAGTATTTATGCAGAATAAAGATTATTTTCTTGCAATCAATCAAATGCAAAATATTTAAAATGTTTTCATAAAGCTTACTTTTGTAATTTAATCATAGATATTTTTGTCCTCATTCTGAATGTCATCTTAGAATTTCATGACATCCTTTTATCTTAGTTCAAAATTCTCAATTTTAGTGGTCAATGAATCACAAGTGAAAAATATTTCTTACAAATCTTCTTAATATCAAACAAATTAAAACATTTATCTAGATTTTTGAAGTTGTAATTTGTTTGACAGCTTTTTTTAATCTCATAATTTTTGAGAAACATTGTATTTAACTAATACATAACAGACTTCTGATTATTTTATAGTATAGCCAATAGCTGTATTTTTCAGAAACAAATCTAAGTTAATTAAAATTTCAAAATAAAACGAGGAAATATTTCAATATTTGACGGTAAATAAAATTTCAAATTCTCTTATATTATTTCCCATAACTTCATGGTTTTTTTCCCCTTTAATAAAAATATAATTTCAAAGTAAAACAAAAAATATTTCAATTTTATCCTTAAATTTATTTTGGAATTATTTAACTATGTGATATTAATTAGGCATGAAAAAATTGTATTTCTAATTCAATATATTACTATAAGTACTAAGCCTAATTTTAGATTGTTTCGATGCATAAGTACATGGCCCCAAATTCATTAAATATGTACTTTAGTTAAAACTCGACAACTTTTCGTATCGACTATTAGATATGGCAATATATTTTGTTTCATTTGTTAATGCCGTCTTAAATGTTACGTTGCCACCTAACATGTCTTGTGGTCAGCGTGCCTGATTGTGGAGGGGAAAGTCCTGGGTTCAAATCTCAGTTCGGGCATGGATGTACTTTCTATCTCTCTCTTCTGTCTTTGTCTTTTCCATGTATAA
The DNA here is from genome assembly GCA_026290005.1 of Latrodectus geometricus. NCBI lineage: Eukaryota > Metazoa > Arthropoda > Arachnida > Araneae > Theridiidae > Latrodectus > Latrodectus geometricus. The sequence goes on from JAPDSC010144799.1 coordinate 32,831, forward strand.
ATGGGTCGTGAATGGTTGCCTACCCTATAAACGGGTATTTTTGGCATGTGTGTACTCAGGAAGTCGGGCTCCAAACCAAATTACAGTTCGATTGGAAAAGTGGAACAGCGCACCCCATACTGCTAGCCTAGCTGGCACAAGATAACAAAAATAAATATGTCGTTCTTGTGATTCTGTAGTAGCGTGACTTTTTATTCCTTATAACAACGAAATGTAAGAGAGTTACTTAGCAGTTGACAAAAACGCGTATTGTATAAATTACATTATTCTTCCTTCTAAAATTCTATCAATTTACTGACAAAATACTTTGTCATTCAGCAGAAAACTGATATTAAAATAAATTTCATTAACGTTTAATTTTTCTGATATCTAAATATTATGCAGTATTTTCCACACATGAGAGACTAATTTTCGTGAGTGAGATTTAAAATACATTTATTTTCTACATACATTTATTTTCTAGATTTATTTAGCAATATCATCGCTCCCTATTTAAGATCTCCCTTGTATGTTGAAACTTGGCGTAGAGGAGTCGGTACCTTTTTGCCTCCTGCCTGCCAAACAAGGTTTTCGGTCATTGATATAACCTCCATCAATATGACTGTGACCACTGGACGAGTCAAGAAGAGCATTTATTTCAAATCAACTGAAGATCACAGCAAGTGGGCAGTATCCATGGGTTGCGTTGATGCCTGGATATGCTTGGCTGATATGAATAGAATGGTAGATTGTATTTCACTTTTCTCATATTTATCGATAAAAATCACTTTAGATTGTTACATAAGGATTTTAAACTACAGTTACGTATTTTTGTTGAGAAAGATACTAATAAAAGTTTGTTTCAATGAATAGAAACAATACATTTTCAATGAATTAGAGTATATATTCATAAAATATAATCATATATGAAATATTGTCTAAAAATATTCAGTTAAAAACAGGGTTGTAATTGAATATTATCTAATAAATGAAATATTGTCTAAAAATATTTAATTAAAAACAGGGGTAAAGTGTGGTTTGGGTCCCCTTCTTCACCAACTCGCGAATTTAAAGCGCTCTTTTGCACATGCTTATTAATTACTATTTTGTTTTAGCTTTTTCATTGGTCGCTAAATAAGTTTCACTGTGAAATAGTGGTAGAATTTTCTTCATGGCATCAGCGTTTTTGAAAACGCGCCAAGCAGGGGACCTAAAGCACATTTTCACCAAAAACAGTTTTTAATTATCTTTTGTGAAATAATATGCTACATTTTATTATGAAGGTTGCATTTAGGCATTTATATTTTGAAGTTTATATTATATGTTTTACACCATGTATAAAGATATATTTCTCTCAGATTTTAATTCAGAGCAACAAGCTCAAGGAAATTTCATATTTATCATTCTAATACTTGTAGTATTAAATCTTAACATTTATGTTGGAAAAATTAAAAAATCAAAGTTTTTCAAACTGGTTGAATTTTGCATCACATAAAGTATTTTTTGATAGAGTATAAATGTATTTAAAAAAAAGTATTTATAGCAATGGGAAAAACATTTTAAAATCATTTCATACAATGATGATATTCTCAGAGTTGCAACTTGATCATTTATACCTTTTTACTTTTGCAAATAATGAGCATTGATTGCTCACCGTTTACAAGTGTAATTGAATTTAGGTAAAGTAAGCAATATTACTATAAGCATCAAAATGGCTTGATTTTAAATATTGCTTACTTTACCTAAATTCAATTA
>JAPDSC010144804.1:0-11157 GCA_026290005.1 Latrodectus geometricus
TTTTTTTTTTTTTTTTTTTTTTTTTTTTTTTGGTGACGAAACCGGCTCGATTGATAAAGCATATGAAAAACAGTGCGACGGACTTCAAAAGAGATGATTTCACTCACAATTTTCAGAATCTTCGATCTCAAGATTTAAAATACAAGGAATCTACATTTTGTTTGTTCAAAGATATGAAATTTTAAAAAGGTAAAGAATCAATAATTAAGTGAATATTTAATAAGTAAAATAAAGTAAATATTTAACACATTGACTGCCAGTCTCTAGAGATGGGGTTGATAGTTATTGCCTTGACATCGAAGTAGATTGTACCCGAAAAAAATCCTTGGTAATAAAAAATCTTTTTTAATACAATTTTTCCTTATAAAATTCATTCCTCAATAGAATTTCTACATTCAAGAAATTTTGCTTTGACCATCTGATATCCTATCTTCAGCGTAAAATATCCTCTGATGTTCCTCAAATAATAAATTTTGCTCATAAACTTTTTGCAGGTCATATATAATGAAAATAAAATAAAAGTTTAACCCAAAAAAAACTTTTTTTAAGCAATACTCAAGTAAATTCCTACTTTGAATGACTATCGCTCTTGGCAATCATGCCTAGCTAGAGTCTTGGCGATATTTCCCCGCGTACACCCGTATAAGAATATCCCCGAAAAAAGTTTCAAAAAAATAAATTGAGTACCTTTTATTCATAATTATTACAAAATTTTGTAATTTATTTTCCTATAACTTACTATACGAATCATTGTTTCCTTTTCTTCAGTTTTTATAATTTTTTCTTCAGTTTTTTTTAATATTTTGAAATCATTACTTTTATTTAATAAGTTATATTGAAATGTAGTAATTTTCCCATTGATATTAAAATATTATTTCTATTTTCTCAAACATGTTTTTGTCTTGAGTATTTAAATGCATAAATAAATGGTCTTTAAACAATTCATGTTTATTTTATAATTTTTTTATACCTTATCTTTATAGTTATTGTTGATAGTTTTACTTTGAAGATGTTCGTATGTTTCATTAATAATGCTGCTTCCTAACATTATTTTAGTTTTATGATTTTTCTCCTATTTCATATTAAACAATGACACTGGTCTGGCAAAGATCAAGTGTTTTTCCATAGTGGTTAAATTTCAGTCAAATTACATTTCTGAAATTTGAGAAAGACTTTTGGCAAAATTTATTTAGACTTGAAAAAATAGTATGCATTAAAGTAATAAACAATACAGACTTTCAATGATCCTATCTGATCTCAATTTTTAATGAAGTTAAACAATTATGTTATTATGCACTTAAATAGTTTACCTTGCTATTTTAAATAGCCATAAAAATACCTTGCACTTAAATAGTAAGTGCATAATAACTTTGTTATTATGCACTTAAATTATTTAAAATTAATTTGAAATAAAGATTTCATTTGGAAAAGGAAATGAATGCAAGAGCTCTGATTATGGATTTGTGATATCCGATTCCATTATATCATTCTAATTATAGTGAAAACTTACTAACTTCAATAATGTGATGTGTACACCATAAATCTTTTAAAATTAGAGAGTTCATAACAGTATTTCAAAATTTTGTGTGACTCTGGATAAAACTTATAATTTTACATTATTCTTATTTGTGTATGTTGAGATATATTAAGAATCTTGATAATGGAAAACTAGTTATAAAATAAATAAATACATTATAGATTTTCTTAAATGAGATTAGTTTATGTATTTAATGGTTCAGTTTTGCTCTTATATTAAGTGTGTATTTAATAAGAGAAAAAATTATTTTCTAAGAGAAAATAATTAAATATTGATCAATATTTATTCTTTAATTAAATTTTAAAAGTATATTGTGATGTTTCTAGAAGTCATCACACTGTGTACTGTAATTAATTATTGACTGACTCTTACATTTATTTAGTAGTGTAATGCTGAAGTGTGATTTTATTTAACAATTTTTAAATTAGATCAAATTAGTGATCTTAACAGTTTCTATTTCATTATTAATTTTGACATTTTTCTATTTTAGTGTTTTATATTTTTCATTATCAAAGGACATATCAATGACACACTTGTGAAAAAGAAAGTATGTATATGAGCTAAATTATTTAGAAGCTATTAGAAAAAGATTGAAATTTCTATAAAAGAAAAATAACAATGAAAAAATTATTAGTTATTATATAACATAATTTATTGGAACCAATTAATTAAGGAGGCACTAATAAAATCTAAATATGTTTTTAAAACAAATTACCAAATTTATTATTTGACAGTTTCAATTTGATAGCATGAATTTAAAAATTTCTCTGGGTTATTCACTTTCAAAAGTAAATTCCCCCCCCCTTCTATATGGCATAAAATTTGAATTATGTAACATGGCATTAATAATGAATTGCTATTTGTTACTATTGTTGGTGATACATGTTCTATTATTAAATATTTTTTTCTTTTGTCGAAACAATGAAGAATAATCATTAATAATAGTGCTCAAATAAATGTATCAGATGATTTTTGCAGAATTCTTTCAGGATTTAATATACTTATTTGCAGATAGCATAACTGTTAATTGATAGACAGCAGCAGTGTTATAGTTGATCTCGATCTATAGTCTAGAACACAAAGGTGGGTTATATTTTTTATTGAAATACCAGACACACACACATTGTCCTTGATGCATAAATAGCATATTTAATTTAAGTGTATAAATATCTAATTTTTTTCTAGTTAAAATAATAGTGAAATATAAATTCATGCTCTGTCTTGATGTCTACCCTCTGAATTTTACAGGTGTTGATGTTTAGTCTTATCTATTAGAGTAAACTGAATTTGTACAAATAAATATGAGCAAAATGACAATAAGTAATAATAAAATAAGGATGAATGACATTGAAATGAAAGGAAACTAAGTTTTTTTTCATTTTCATAGAAGTAATAAGTTTTTGATTCCCACAATTCTACCCTATTTCGATTTCATGGATGTTCCAGTGTTATTTTGAGAACGTATACCTCTTTTCGTTACAGCTGCATTGGCATCTGTTGCTGAAAAAAAAATATTTTTGATAACAGGTATCGTTAATGAAATTTACCTTTCACTGGGAATATTCTTATGAATACAAAGTAAAGTAGACTATAAGGATCTGCAGGAATGTGTGTGTTTAAGGTAATATAAAGCCTTTCTTGATTCTGAGGCTATGTACAATAATTTTACTGAGAAATTTTCGTAAATCGGAATAAAAGCTGCTCTTTCTATTAGGCTTCTTGACACTAAATGTGAATTTATGATTTTTTCCATACCATCAAGACTTTTTAATGAAATAGGTGAAACCCCTTTTTGACTAATGCTTAAAAGAAAATTAAATTTTCTTTTATAGATATATAAAAGAAAATTAAATTTTCTTTTATATGTGAGTTCATCTGCAAAAGAAGAACGAGCGATCTTTTAACACCCCCCAGTTACATTCAAATATATCTTTGATTGCAAATTGAATACGTCATTTCTTCGATGTGTTAAGGCCTGTTTACACACTCCGAGTTTCTCGTCCGAGTTAGCAATATGACGTCATCAAGACCGAGAAATCGGACGTGTCTTTGAATATGGTATGACTCGTATGCACATCAAACGCCCAGAATTTATTTTTAATTTGTCAACAACCCGTTCTTCGGTGATGAATGCTGCATGATTCGATTATTACTGTAAAATCATATCTGATCATCCGTCACGTTCTATGGCACCTACTTTTGCATTTTCGCTATCACACAATTTTTTTCTTTCATACAACATCTCATCCTTCTCACTCAAAATTTATACTATGATTGCATATAAAATGTATGTGCATTTTGGTAGTTTGTATGTTTTTGAAGCGTCACAAGAATCAAATATTCGAATTCATAAATCCATATTACAGATTCACTGTTATCCGATTGTGTCGAAGATTTTTTGCGCATTCGATCCTAGGTGCCGCAGGAGTTTATGGCAATGAAAAAGTTGTAATAGTTACAAAGAATCCTCTTTACTTCTATTTTTCGTCTCTTCTATTTCCTCAATTCCGCCACTTGAATTTTCTGAAGTATAAAAGGGGGGATAGTAAAACCATTTATTCTATTTCTATAATAAAAATCTTCAACCTCAGGTAATCATCTGCATACCATTCTTCCATAATTTATTTCATTCTCTATTTTACCGTTTCGAAGTGCCAACGTTAAATTAACTCTCCGCCATATCGGACATTCATTTTTCAGTCATAAGTCTTTTCCACGGAACTAAGTCCTTGATATAAAATGTGTAAACGACTTTTTGTTTTCTTTTTTTTAATTTCGTGTTCAGAATTTAGCCATTATCACTCCTTTTTTTTTAATTTACTATCAATCGATTCATTAGGGGAACCATCCCATAAAATCAATTTTTGTTTTCAAAGGGAATTGGGCTTATAAATATTTATATTTTGAACTTAAATTCAGATTTTACATAGCATTTTAATTATATATATATATGCTTACTAATTTGGGGAAAAGAAATCCATTATTTTTTGTTCGAAGACTGTAGTGTAAGATATCTCTATATAATGTTAGAAAAGTAAAATACAGTTTCAGATTTATGTTGGTTGAAAAGTTGACATTTCGCAATAAAAATTTTTTTTTCAATTGGTCAACTCAGTTCTAATTAAGGTAAAGAATCTTAAAAATGGAAGTGATCAACGAGAAAATGCAGTACATTTAAAGTTTTTCTTTAATAAATGCGAAAATACTAGTCGGGCAGTTGAAAATTGGGAATGGTGTTTACGATCTTGATATTGTAACAGCCAATTACCCTATGATCTCATCGATTTCTTTCAGGAATATTTGATGTTAAAGATACAAATTGCACAGGTATTATTACGAAGAAAATATCGATAGAATCACAAAAATGTCCGAAGACCAGCTTGTTGGCAGTTCAGAAACTAAAAATCAGCCACAAAAGAGTTTGGAATTATTTGCATAAAGCAAATCAAAAATATTTAATTAAGCCTTGAATTTTAGCTGAGAATAATGGATTTTTTCCCCAATCTAATATATTCATAGAGCTACTATACTTAACTATATGAATGTATCTGCAGGCAAACATACATCGAAAATTTTATGTAAATTCGGTTTATAAAAAATATATCCTTAAAATTTATATTGGCGCAGCATGGCTTTCTTTCTACCTTGCGTCACAAATTTCAAACAAAAACTAACTAGCATCCAATTTTCAATATCAGGTCGGAAACTGAAGTGGATGTTAGTAGAAAAATTCAAAATCCTTTCTAAATTGTAAGTTCCTGTCCATTTCGATCTCGTGTGCAGAAAATGAACTTTGAGCCACAAAGAAATCAAATCAACGAGGAAAATCATTTGTTTACGTCTGTAAGAGAGAAAGATTATCACTGTAACAATTGCAAAAAATGTTTCAGTGATAACGACTCTTTGAAATATCATTTACTTACTCATACAAAAGAGAAACCTGTAGTATGTCATATTTGTTCAAAAGGGTTGGTTAATAAAGCTGGTCTAAAACAACATTTGCGTACCCATACCGCGGAGAGACCGGTAGTGTGTGTTATTTGTCAAAAATGTTTCCCCCGAAAGAGCTACCTAAAACGTCATTTCCGCATTCATACCAAAGAGAAACCAGAAGTTTGTGATATTTGTCAAAAATCTTTCTCTGAAAGGAGCAGTCTGAAAGTACATTTGCGTACTCATACAAAGGAGAAACCTGAAGTATGTGCTATTTGTCAAAAACGTTTCTCTAGTAAAAGCATTCTAAAGCACCATTTGCGTATTCATACCAAAGAGAAACCTGAAGTGTGTGATATTTGTCAAAAATGTTTCAGTAGAAGATCTTCTTTAAAGAAACATTTGCTTACTCATACAGAAAAAAAACCTGGGATATGTGATATTTGTCGAAAAAGTTTCATTAGAATAGGTTGTTTAAAACGACATTTACTTACTCATACGAAGACTCATGTATGTTATATTTGTGGAAAGCATTTGAAGACTAAGGCGACACTAAAATCTCATTTATTTACTCATTCTAATGAGAAACCTTTTTCATGTCATATTTGTCAAGCATACTTTGCTACAAAAGAACTTGTTAAAAGACATTTGTTTCATCATACTCAAGAAAAGCCTGAAGTGTGTGGTATTTGTCAAAAACGTTTTAGTCATAAGGTTTTACTGAAACGTCATTTATTAATACATACAAATGAAAGACCTTATCAATGTGAAATTTGTCAAAAACGTTTTGCTGAAAAGAGCAAATTAAAACGTCATTTACTTATTCACACAAAACAGAGACCATATGCTTGTGTTATATGTCAAGCAAATTTTTCTGAAAACAGCCATCTAAAACGTCACTTACTTATTCATACACAGGAAAAGCCTGAAGTATGTCATGTTTGTCAACGATCTTTCCCTGAAAAGAACAAACTAGTATCTCATTTGCGTACTCACATAGAGCAATAAATTCATTTATGAAATATTAGAAAATATGAAATTTTTATGCTTGACTGGAAAGAATAATCAATATCATTAATTTCTTACCCACAGAAGAGGAAAGCATAAAAAAACATTCATATAATTAATTAATTTTATTAATATAATATTATTTATAAATCAAAACAACAGGTAGGTGGATTTGTTGGATATTAGCTTCCTTAAATTTTTTATATGTCTTGTGATTATTTTCAGTTAAATTAAGCAAGTGTATATATTTACATCATTAATCATAATTAGTGTTGATCACTAAAAAACTAAATTATCTTACCATGGTTCCTTTAATGCCCTCCCCTGATTCTTAAGTATCAGGTCCTTGTTCCTATGAAGAAAGAACCCGATGTCTTTAATAAGTATTTAAAATTTTGCGGTCTAGAAAAATAGTCTGAAAATTCATATGATTACTTATGAGAAGTATAAACTTATATATGTGTACGATACATGCATTACAAAAAAATGCCTGTATGAAAATTTAAATGCTTGTATCTACAAATAAAGTAACAAAATTTATATTAGGAAAACTACTCCTCTCCCTTAAAAACATCTAAAAAATCAGAATCAGGAAACATGTATGTTATAGTTAATAAAAATCATTTAAAATGTGTTTTGTTAAAATCAAGAATACCAAGTGTAAATTGTCTACTCAAAGTAATTTGGAATGAGAAAAAGATTAATAAAGCATTTAAAGTTCAATGTAAAAAGTAAATGTTATATGTAATATTTGAGAAATATTTTAACCTTTAAAGAATAGTTTGAAGTATTTATTACTTTTTATGTCAGCAATAAATTTTTTCACCAGATCATTAAGCAATGGAATATTAAGTTTTATTTTTTAGATTCAACAATAGAACAAGTTTTATTTTTCAAATGAAGTAGATTTATTCAAACAAGAATTTTTTTTTCTTGTTTGAATAAATCTACAAATTATTTTATTCTCTATTGCCAAATAATAAAATATGTGTTAAACAAAAATGGCAAAAGCAATAAAGAAATTGAAAGCTGCAAAAGTCAAGGAACAAGAAAATTTGAAACCTGCAAACTTGGTTTCAAAAAAGGATTCCATGTGTGAGTACTAAGAGTTATTCAATCAAATGTTTTAACTCATTGTCAATTTCATTGGTGATTACTTTGTAGCCTCTCAAAATAGAAACACATCTAAACATTTCTTCAAGTGTGATTTAAGTTGTATTTGTGTATGTATGCAAAAGCCATTTGTATGTAATAGTTGTAAAATTCACTTACCTGACAAATGCCTTTTAAAAACATTTTGCTACTTTGTTGAAATATCTTATGAAAATGTTATCTAAAATGACCTAATATTCTAATTTCTTCTGTAAATTAGAAATTAGTGTCATCCTACATAAATATAATTATCTGCTAAAACTTGGTAGCTCTAGTCAAACATTTCAGTTCACAAATCTATAAATTTTAAGGAATATTCAGGCACTGGTTTGTTTCCTGTTGTCTGATTCGTAAAATGATGGCATCATAGTTTTTTAATATGTTCTTAAATTGATGTGCCAAAGACTTGATAAAATAATTGCCTAAGTTGATATTTTAATTAATAATAATAATAATCCTAAATAAGCATTGCTAGTATTAATTATCATACACAGTCAAAAAGCACTGCGAAGATTTTCAATCTCAAACTTACCACATCCAATTTGTATTTCACTTCTCACATCATTGTTACTCCTTTATATTAAAAAACAATAAACTAATGATAAAATGTATTGTAATAGAATTTATAAGGAATGTTTCTACTAGGAAAATTATCACTTAGCTTTAATTTTGAATTTTCTTTTTTTTAAATCTTGATTCACTTATAGAAGTATTTATTAGCTGACAAATCGTAAAAAAATTTTCAGCATGAAAGTTTGCTATGTAACATTGTCTATTCATGTTATGAGTCATTTAGAAAATATATTTTGATTTCAGAAATATTTGTTTCCTAAATAAAATTAAAACATTTCTCTCGTAAAATTAAGTGTTATAAGTTATCTTTTTTAGGTTAATTCCCAGTGAACGGTACGCTCATTGTACGATACGCTTATATACAACGGTACGCATATATACAATTATTAATTAATTGTATATAATATTGTATAAAACTATATTATTTCTATAAAATAATATAATTTTATATTATATAATTATATTAATTGTATATTGTATAATTACATTAATTGTATAAAAATAGCGTACCGTACACTGGGATACAGCCCTTTTTTATTTTAAGTTATATGTTTTTTTGTTTAGATTAAACAAATGCTTAATCTAAACAAAAAAAAAAGACTTTTGTGCCATATTTTAAAATTTATTTCATTAATAAAACAGAAAAACATTTCAAATTTATTCGATGTTAGTATGCGAACTACTATATAATATTGAAATACATAAATAACACATATTTCTTGGCAGATTATAAAACTGTATTTATTTCTATTTTAGAAGAAGAAAACAAAAAAACAGTTTTAGTTAATTTACTGACATGTACAATTTATATTAGATACATATTTTCTTTAAGCTAAATTAATTCAAAACAAAACAATGCTACTCAAAACTGCCCGATTGCTTAGATTTAAGTTCTATAGCATCCATAAACTTTGCAGTCTAAACACATTTAAAGATTTCTTCAAAATACCTATTTTCATCTATTCTGTTGGATAATAACTTTCTTTTAAATATTTTTTTCTATGAGTTATTGAACAGAATTCTAATTTTTATCCATTGTTTGATGTGTTCACTAAATTTTAACATTTTAATACAATTCTGGTTATTTTCAGTCTTTAAACAAACATATTTAAAACTTGTAACTACTTGTCATACCGAATTGCTTTGTGAACAGCTTCTGTCAAGGATAATGCAACTGATTGTTATCAACATGACCTTCAAAAATTGCATTTTCATCTAGTGAAGTTCATCCTAATTTTATATTTATTTGCAAAGTTATTTTCAAATGTCTAAACGATTACAATGCAATGAATTTGTAAAGGTGCATTTCAACAGCTTGCTGGAACTGATTGTTAGTAAACAGCAATATCTGTACTAGAATTTGTTGATACATAAAAATGTTTTAGTAGCTGTTCTATGTGTGTATTGTTTGTTTCTAGTATATCAACTTAATTTCTTTACAGAAATTTGGATTCTAAATGTGTCTTAAATAGTTAAGCTTCTTCTAGTTCAAATCATTTTAATTTATGCTTTATTTAGCTTTCTAGATGTAAATATTCCATCTTCATCATGGTCTATCTCTATATTTACATAATATTTTCTCTCTCTTAAATTTTTCATTTTATAATGTGATAAAAGTTGGAAATCAAAATCTATTTAATTTTATTTGATGTACTAGTACCATAATATCACCCAAAGAAATTAAAATATATATCCATATTTATCTTTTATTTCAAGAACAAAATTTAATTAATTGTCTTAATTATTTGAAATGTAGCATTCAGTAGGCTTAACACAAACTTATTGGTATATTAATATGAAGAAAAAAAAAATTACTGCAAAGTATTTATTTTGCAAGGAAACAAATAACATAACTTCCTTGAATTTGCATTTTTTAAAATATTAAATATTTTTAAAAAAACAATTTAAAAATGAAAAATTGCATTTATGCAACTCAAGATATGAATGCTTATTTGATTATGTTTGACAAGAATTAGATGACATCTGATAAGTCAACATAACTTCTAATTATGCGAGAAATATTTTATCATTTGAAATGAGTAGGTATTTTATAATTTACAGCATAAGTCTTCCCCAATAAGATGGAAATACTGAATAGCTATTTATAATAATGCAATATAAATCCTGATGTTATTTTGTGCTTTTCGTATTATTGATACTTCATAAGTTCTTTGTTTTATATTTTAGGACAAAAAATTTGATGCATCAGAGAGAAAGTGTTGGAGTGCAATAAAGTCCTGTATTATCCTGTTTATAATTTGCAAAGAAGTTGTTGCACTAGCATGCTTCCTTCAACCTAGCCCTGAGTTGGACTACCAGTTAGATAGAAGCTTACAGAAGTCTTCATAATTTAGAATCAAGGACGAAGCAGAAGATTCCCAGAAATTTGGCTTGCCACCCCCATTTCACATGAAGAACATTGCGATCATGGCATACTGAATGTGCCCCAGTGCAATTAGTGAACATGATAGATCTTTGGTTTGGAATTCAAACTCATTACCTTCTGATAACGGGATAAAGGCCCAAACCAACAAGACCACTGTAAAGGTATATTATCTATAAAGCTTTTTTTCTGCTAAAAATTTAAAATGAAGTGTTGCATAGTCTGTAGTGCTGTATAATATATGAAAATTTTTATGCAGAATAATTCAAAATAAGTATTGCTGATATTATAGTAGTGTATATAATAAAAAGTACACAATATGGAAAATGTGTATTTCTTCTCCTTTAAAAGAAAAATGCTGCATATTATTAATTTTATAAAATATAAGCAGAAATTCTTTGAAAACTATATAGTAAGCTTTTCTTACAAAGAATTTTTTTTATCATATTATCCATGACAGCATAATGAAATTTGAAACTTTAACACAATTTACAAATTATATATTAGAAATTATGCTATTATGTACAAAGAAATTTTTTAGAACACATAAACAGGTAAGTTTTGTATATAA
>JAPDSC010144811.1:0-23216 GCA_026290005.1 Latrodectus geometricus
AAATCATCATTCGATCCTTTCTCTGCTTGTATCAGGAGCTGAAAACATTCACATTTTATTGGCTTATATTATTGATTATTCCATAGTTAATCATTAATAAAAGATAAGGGCATCACAGCAATGTTTCTTACTAGATTTTTAGTTTAAAAGTTAGTTACATGCATTTTTACTCAATCTTTTCTTATATGTTTTGAATTTATGTGGTATGTTGACAAATAAAACTTGTCGACTATGTAAAACTATGTAATACGTTCTTGTGAAAAAAATTACTGTGCGTACAGATGGTTAAAATTTACTATAGTACAAATCGTTAGTAAACTTAAGAAAAAAATTATATGATAATCCAATAATGTTTTTGGACTTCTTTAAGGTGAATAAATTCATGGACTTAATATAGCTCAGCTACCATCAACATCATCATCAAAAATTTATTTTCTATTTATATTTTTTACTGTAAAAAATAGCCTGATATAACTTTACAAAAGCAAACATTTTTTTGAGTGTTAATAAATATAATGAATTGATACTTTTATTGTGTGTATATAATCTAATCATATTTTGAGAAATGTGTCTATTTCTATCTTAGAAAAATAAATCAGTAATAATAATGCCATCGTTACAAAATATATTTTGACAGTGAAATCAGTATTCTAAATAAAGACACTTAAAATTGAAGATCTGCTAAGTAAGTTTTAAGATTTCGGAATTCAATTTTTAATAGCCTACAAATATAGAACTCAAAAAGATTTTCGTTAAAACAAGTTATTAAGCAGCATATTTTGACCATTTCACGATACGTTCTTGTGAAGATGATACATAAATTTGACTTCCTTCGAAAATAATCCTAAAAATGGATAAAAAATTCATTAAACATGTGGTGTCGTAAATGCTCCTTTCCTATTTATAAGTCTGTCCTTCCATATTTCTCTTAAAATAAAGCTATTTTTATTAGGCAAGTAAGCATTGCATGAAAAGTAAAATGCTCCACTGGAGTACTTTGTATTCATTAAGCTATTTGTTCATTAATAAGTCTGTACTTTGTGCGGATTTATTAATGAACAAAGTCCACATTATTGTATTTTTTTATCATTACAATAATTGTCATTAAATGATAACTACACGAAATGAATTCGAAGATACGTACTTGTAAAGATTTCTTTTCATTGATGGTCACCTGTCCATAATGCCAAAGTTTTCCAACGTCTCTTGTTGCTGACCAGTGAAGATTGTCTATTTTGCCGATTCTTGTATAAACATTGAGTTTCCCTGTTGATAATCCTGGTCTGTAGTACCAGAAAGTTAAGCAATGAGGTCCCCAATTGCTTCCAAACTTAGGACTGACAAGACTGGTAGTTTGTTCTACATCAACGGTTGCACCTTGTTCAGCTATTGCTTGTAAATAATATCCTAAGATATAAAAAAAATATTATTCTTTTCTGTTTTTCACTTACTTGTTTATATTACAGCTCAAATAGCAAAGTTCTATTCCATGAAACACTAATTTGCATCTAATGATGCAATTATGTTATTTACACGAATGAAACATTAAATTACCTGCATCAGTCAATGTTGTATGATCAGTGGCAGGACCTTTTGGCAACTTAATCCCTCGTTCCCAGTAAAATGTCTCGTCTTTATTTGGTTCCACTTTCCAACCGCATAAACTACTTTCAAAATCACATCCCACTATGAAGAAAGAATTTATGATAATTTAATTGTTTTCATTCCATGATAAAAAATTTGCATACAATTAATAATTTATATGAATATTACACATTATGAGCACATCCTATTTAGTTTTACACAAATTTCAATGGATTATCAGCTGATATAACTGTATAGCAGTTATGCTAGTTAAATATTTACTAAAATACATCTTATGTCATAGACCATATTTTCAAATATTAATTGCTTTGCAATCACATTAGATTTTTACGATGTTACTCCATTGCTATTAAATTATTTACCCATATACTATAAAAAAGATTATCTTACCATTTTATATATTTTTATCTTAAGTCAATAATTTTGATTATCTGTGTAAATTTAATTCATTACTAATGGGATTTAATACACGTGAAATAAGTATGACTGCTAAAGTGCATCAGATGCAAAATTAATATTTTGGAGATTAAAAGTTTTTGGATATATTTCGTGATTAATACAATAATTTTCAATAAAAATAAAAATTATTTTAAATATGATATGCGAGAGAAAAAAGAAATAAATTTACATTATTCTCAATTAAAAGAATTTTAGATTCGTAGATAGTTGTGTAAATAATAAAACACATTTTAATTTTAGTTTTACTCTATTTTTTCTTATATTCTTTTTCCTATTTTCCTTTTATTCTTTATATTTTTTACTTTTTAATTTTACCTTACATTTTCAGCTCTGTACAAATTGATTCATCCAATCACTAACATTTTTTACCTTTTATCTACAAAAACTTCTAAATGATAACTTAAAAACTTTTCTAGATTTAATTTCTTTTGTCATTATTTTATTGATGTCATTGCTTAATTCTTCTTCGTTATCACTTTACTAATACTACATTAAATTACACTGATGACCTAATACTATATCAAATAGCACCGCCTGACCACTGAAATGCAACACCCTGAAGGAAGCATGCAAATAAAATGTAATTTACAACATCCATTATGATTTGAGTGATTTGCAAATGATTAGAATTTCAGTGCAGAGGCACATCATGCACATCTATGGTGTCACTTCAAAATTCGCTATTTAATGCTTGGAGATTTTCGACAGTTTCATGTTCGACAATTATGTATTTCTTGTGTTTTTTTTTCTTTAGACAATCAATTATGCTTGAGAGAAAACAGCAATCATTTTTTGTTCAAGTACAACAGAGGAAGGACAGTGTCCTATTGGGATTGCGGATTATCTTTCAGGAAAATCAGTAGTCGTGTTGGAGGAAACCAAACAACTGTAATGGATATGTGGTCCTTGGATGCAGGAGGGTACAACGGAGCAACATATTTGTTGTATCCACCTCACTGTACCACTTGATGACAGGGAAATTATGGCCATGGCAGTGACTGATCCCTCAGCCGCATCATAAACCATAGCATAACTCATTCAGTTTATAATGCATTATCTGGTGTCTGCGTGTACCCTTTGACGCCTTTTACAGCAGAATGGTCTGTCCGCAAGACGTCCATTGCTCTGTCTACTCTTGGCACAGAATCACAGATGTCTCCGCCATCAATGGTGCGATGAAAGAAGGATGTGGATGGCAGATCTTCATTAACAAGTCATGCTTCTGTCTGCAACATCATGATGGAGAGAGGAAGCTGAACAGCAGCAGTATGCACTGCCACACTAGTCCAGCATTGGGTAATGTTGTACAAGAAGGTATTGGATATCACTCTTGTGTTCTTCTAAAATGCATTCCCAGTACTTAAAACAAACAGCACTACATCTTCGAGGTGTTTGAGCAAATTGTCCTTCCTTACTTTCAAGGCTTGTCCACAGCCATAATTCAATAGCAATAGGCATGATCACACATGGCACGCATTGTCCAAAGCCTTTTCACCTATCACCATTGAATTGCTTACCTTGCCAGCTCGCTCTGCGGATCTTTCACCGATAGAAAATATGTGGTCCATCGTTGCACATCGTGATCCAGATTACATTCCCAGTTGCCATACCAGATCAACTTTGGCAACATGTTGTAGCTGTTTGGTCTGCTGTATCCCAAGAACACAACCAAAGTCTCTTTAAATCAATGCCAAGGCATGTGGCCGCAGTGATCTGCAATAATGACGGCTACTCTGGCAATTGATTTTGAAATGAGCCATACCTCACAAAAGTCTATAAATTTAATCATTTGTTACTTGGTCAACGTTATCTACAAAATATGTTTTGCTGTGATATCTCTTGTCTTTCTTGGTGTTGCAATTTGGGTGGCCAACGGTGTACTTATTAAAAATTAATTCCACAGCTAAAGATTCTTACCAAATTCAGCACAATCTTCCAGACTCAACATGATTTCATCGATGGCAATATCTCCTGCAAACCCGGCTCCTCCTTCTGCTTCTATTTCGATCTGTAATAAATTTAATAATTTTATTAGATTGAAATAATTTTTAATAATAATTCCATTAAATTATATAAAAGAAAAAATGCATCCAATTTTTATAAATGTCAAAGTTGTTTTATTTTCTATTCAGGTTGCATTGGGAATTTATTCATCATAGCACAAAATCATCAATTATTTATAATCTAAATAAGGGAATCATTTTCTAATCTTTGTTAATCACATAGCACAGAACCCAATTAAATTTGATCAAATGATAAATACTATCACACTTTTCATATGACATTGTAATAAAAATAAATTATGGCATTAAATATTTGATTAAATATAAAATTTTTCACGTGAACCATTATATTAAAAAATAGCTTTTGGTAATAAATATATGGAACCAATGGAGAATTTCATACAAATGATATACATATATATGTTTATATATACTTTGTCATGGTGCAAAATTTTATTGCTAAGGATTTAATAGCAAGATGTGAAAGTTGACATAAATAAGATAAAATATTTATACTCTGATTACATTCCCAAATATTATTAATAAAGGCCTAAGTTTTGTATAAAAAATGTAATTTTATGACTGACACAGAAAAGCTTTAAAGTTCCCTAATTCCTATTATCCAGAGGGGAAGCTAAATGAGCCCAGTTTTGGGCATAACTGCGTTAAAATGTAATATGTATGATGAGTTCACGTATGCGCATATGCATGAAAAAATGTGAGCAGAATATGATTGAAGTTTAAGTAATATTTAAATCTTATCGAATGTTTTCTATGTTTAAGTTCTGATGGCTTATTTTAATGCTCTGTTTAAAAACTTAGAATATTGTGCAAAATCTTTTTTTAAAATTCTGTTTGAAAATTTCTTTAGTCCCTTCAAAAGTTTACTTTATATATCTCCATCACAATACTGAGAATCATAAAACTAGTAACTTACAATTTACCAAATCTTGGATTTTGAAATTAGGTTGGCTAGAAAGTTGTATATTAATTAGACATGAAATTAGAAGTCATTCCAAAACAATTCCAAGTAGTAGTCTTTGATATATACGTGAAATTAATTCACATTAAAGCGTAAAATTGAAATCATTTTTAAGTTGCATAACACATTATTAAAGCAAATAATAAGGTCAACAAATAATCAACAATCTTCCTTAGTCGAGAATAACTACCTTGTAATCTCCTTCATTTATATTCAAAGAATCTTTGAACTGGATCCATTTATCTGCCTGTGTACCACAACGTCTCCAAATAACTTGCCTGCCCATCTCTGTTTTAGTGTCTTTCATGGGCACTAAAAACACTCTCAACTCGCCAACTTGAGCACCAAACATGTGATAGTAGAATGAAAAATACGCAGTTTCAGGATAGAAAGAGCTTACAATGGGTGATACGATTTTAGCCACTTTCTGGTTATTATATTGCTTTCCTTCATAGGAACTGATGAAAATATAATATCCTGAAATAAACAGTCGTTAATGTAACAATTGTATTTTATACAAGTTACTAGTTTTCATAATTATGAAATAATGAATTTAGAAAAACAAAGACTTTATATTTATCATCTTATACCATATATATATATTAGATAAAAGATTAATTAAAATGAAAAATAATATAAATAATAAAGCAAATTCTCACGATTAAATACAAAATAAATAATAACTTCCAAATGAGATTTAAAACATCTTAATTACTTCAGCGTTTTGAAAAGTTTAGCTTTGATTGTATTTTAAATATCTTACCTTTTCCATTCACTGGTTGCTTTGGTCCAGTGCTTTCCATGAGAGTTGTGTTACCAAATTTCCAACTCAGTCTTGACAGATCTTGCTTCCAAGAACATAAGTTCAAGTCATCAAATGTGCATGTTAATTTTTCTATTGCTATATAAAAACGAAACTAAAAATTAAAACAAAAATATTCCAATAAATAAATTATAGAATAATATATTTTAAAAGAAATTATTAATAAAACTTAAATTTGTGCTTCAAACAAATACTTAAAAATGAAAAAATGCATAATTCCAAATGTCTGCTAATTTCATTTTTTATTGAGTGTTTCAAAATTTTGGGATAAAAAAAGGCATCTGTACATACAAATACAAAAGTCTAAGTAACTAAGATTATGTTCTTCTTGATCTTTCATTCAACACAATTCTAAAAAATACCCTAATATTTTCTGAATTTCATGTCAAAATCAATTGTTGCACAACAAAATTACGTAAGCATTTTTTACATAAGTATATCTGATTTATAAAATATTAGTCTTTTATAAAAATTCTTATTAACTATTATTATGCTACTACTTTCATCTAAATACAAACATTTTATTAAAAGTCATTTAAATACTTTTCTGATAAATTTAATTTTTTATAATTTTTTATTTATAGTGAATTAAATTTAAATAAAAATTCATTTTTAAATATACTTTCAATTCGCTTTTCTAATCACTGAAATTTAATAACTGTGTTATAAAATCAATTTAGGTTATTTTTTATAATAAATTAATATTTTTTCCAATAATTTTGCTTCTACAAAACATCCCGCATGTGAACACAATCTTTAAATCCTTCTTTCACAATTACTGAAAAAAAACGTTTACAAAAAATATAAGCGCAGTAATATAGCAGTAAGTAATATGCTTTATCTAAATTTCAAATGAATTTATTTTAAAAAATTATCATTTCAAGAAATACAGAAATATATCATCACAGATTAAAGTTTTAATTTTTTAATTTATATTTTGTTTACTTAATTTAACTGCCGCCCAACCTGTTTAGTGGTTAGCGTACCTGACTTCAGATGTTTGGCACCTGGGTTCGAATCCTGGCTCGGACATGGATGTACTTTCTCTCTTTCTTGTCTTTGTCCTTTCTTTGTGTGTGAATGGTTTCCTACCCTATAAATGGGTACCTATGGCATGTGTGTACTGAGGAAGTCGGACTCCACACCAAATATGGTTCAGTTGGAAAAGTGGAGCAGCGCACCCCATATTGAGAGCCTGGCTGGCACACGATAACAACAATAACTTAATTTAACCATAATAGTCACAACTCTTAAATCAGGAACACTTATCATTGGTTCAAACACTTATAAGCTTCTCAACCTGTAAAGCATTGCAAGTGTTTTCATTGAACATTAAAACTTCATTTTGTTTTATTTATTTGGCATAATTTAGCAAGAATAGAAATAATAGCAATATAAATTTTACTCAAATTAAATGCTTTTTCTTATATTCAATGTTCAATTGTCAATGTCGCATTAGCCAGTCCGAAATTGCTGCTTCTTCTATGTTAAAAACAATAACGTATAGAATGTTGAATATCATGTATCTAAAGGCAGAAAGTAGATTGCAGAATTGAATAATTGTTTGTGATCTAAAATTGGCCAGTTATGCATTCTATTTTTCTGTTATACAAATATTGCAGTTCTATTTATATTGAAACTGCATTTCATCGATTTGGAAAACATCACAACAAAAAAGTGTTGAGAGATTCAAATGATATCACAAAAAAGGTAATTTATCAACATTCACTTCTAAAAGTAATATGTATCTATTTATAGCTGACATTTAAACTATGGAAATGATTGAAATGACTCAACATACTATGAATCTTATCTTAAGCATTATTACTACTTCAGCATTACAGATTATTACTTAAGCACTATCTGATATGGAATTAAAGTTTGGAGATCTTCCAAATGGATAAGTTAGTTAAATGACAAGCAAAGCATTACCAATAAAAATGTACTTCAAATGCAATACCTTACCATCGTATCGAGGATATGCTGTAGTAGGTGTTAAATCACATTTTTCTCCAACTTTTACATTAAGGTCATCCAGAGCCATGAAACCATTATTTCCCTTTCCTATGATACCTTGAAACACAACCTGTAAATAAATTCATTCGTTATTGTATTATTCACTGGCTTATTGTCAAACAATCTCTTTTGAATTAATAATTTCCCCAAGAGTAACATGTCACGCTTTTATAAATTCTTATTATAATGTAGTGCAATATAATCACATTATAATTTTAAACATCATCATATTAATTTTATATAAAACTACAATGAACATTCTATTGTTTTTAGAAATTAATACAGACACTTCTTCAAACGAGAGAAAACTTACTAATTTGCAATACAATTGGTAAAGAATAGAGAAAATAAGTTAAAATGACGATTTTCTAAAACAATAAAATCAATATATACGTAAAACTAAGTACATATCGAATAAAAATCTTTGGTTAAACGAACAAATACGATTTTTTATGAAAAACTAATAGTTCTCAGAAAAATTTTTATTTCCCTAAAACACATTACAATTTTATCATGTCTTGAAATCCTTCACTGTTAACTCATTATATTTAACAATTTAAGTAAAAATTTATTCATTGTTTTTAATTTATAAAAGAAAGCAATTTTTTTCAAACGTCATTTCATCTACATCATTTTACTATATGTTCTCTCAGAGACTCGTATAACCATGATTCCATCCAACATAATAATTTAATTCTACTTGCATTTATCAGGTAATTTTGTGAATTGATGCCAAAATTAAGTACAGAATGTCCATCTTTAAAATAATGAATACATACCTGACTGGGTAACAGGCTACTTTCCACGAGTGCGGAACCTTTTTCCCACATATCTGCTTGTGGCCCTTTTAATACCCACAAAGTTGCTTCTGTGATGGTTTTTTCCTTTCTCATCACCTGAATCAATTCAAGATAAAATATTTCTATTAATAAAGAACCATACAAATAATTTATTTCAGATGGAAATATTATTAGTACATAATAATGTATAAAATAAGGAATTTTTATTAAAAACATTCCTTAAGCTATAAATTTTTTATTTGCCCATGAATAAATTTACGAGTAAAAACTATTTGAATCTACTCTAATAAATTTTTAATGAATTGAATTTTGCAAGTAATGTACCTTCAAAGTTCCAAGATCATTTCCTTTCATGTAGTACCAGAATGAAAGACACATATCACCACTGCGAGGGGGGAAATAATTACTTTCAAGATTGGCTTTTGATTTTTCAGCTTTGTTTTCTGTGTTAAAAACCAGGTAGTTCCCTATTATAAAAAACAAGTTCATTAAGCAATTACAAGGTATTTCATTTTTTTTAATCGTTGATAATCGTTTGTTCCCGAAACGTGATTCACAACCTAGTCTGTTATTTTTTAAGTGCAGTGTTAAACATTTTACAGCTTGCATAGAAAGTAGATATTTACAATATAAATGATATTATGTTTTTTATTTCATTAATGGAAATAAGCAAAGTTTTCAGTGTGTCTTACCATCATATGTTCCTAAAGTGTGATCCACATCTGGTCCAATTTCATTATTAGTCCACGAAGAGCCCGATTTTCTTATCCAGGTATAGTCTCCTTTTCCATCTGTCCAGGAACACTTGTTTCTCTCAAAATCACATGATCCTGAGAACGATGAAAGCATTCATAATGAAGTTTCTAATTTTTTATTTACTTTATCGTATATATTCATTCAATCAGAACTTTCAAATGAATGTATATCCTTTAATAGTTGATTCAAAAACACTAAATTTTAATAAATATATTATTGCTGTATACAGCACCTTCAATAAAATTAAAATAGATTCTCCGAACAATAATATAATATCATTTTCAAAATTCAATGATTATTTTGAAATGCAACTTAAACTGATAAAAATCTTTTAATAATAAATAAGCAACAGAAATATATAACTAAGATACAATAAAAAGTTTTTCTATTGCAAATAAGTTTATCACAAATATCTCTGAATCATGAATTCTTAAATTCCTGTTTGATCATATTTCAATTAATTATTTATGTAAAATGTCACTACACCTATAGTTTATCAAACTCTCTGGATCTATAAAGTTCTGTGCAACTGAAAGTTTATTTCTGAAAAATTAGACAAAATGATTCATTACAACCGATTTATCAAATATAGGAAACGCAATGTGAGAAATTTTATAGGTCTTTAATATAAAATGCTTCTTTCATTGAAAAAATAGTTATAAATACAGTGAAATCCTTAATTTAGGTAAAACAAGTGCAAGAAAAGACATGATATGCAGATTTATCAAACTGAATGTAATAAATATTGAATTGCTACTAACTACTTAACAATTCTGAATGTTCAGAAAAATCTAGAGAAAATTTCAAGTAATTAATTAGTTTCTACATATAGGTAAGTTGGAAAGAGCTATATACCGTTTGTTATTTTAGAAATAATACATATCTCTAAGAATACATACAAATAATATGTTTCATTGCATCAATACAAAATTGTAAATGTTTTGAACAATATAAAGTCAAACTTACCAGCTTCAGGGCAGCTACCAGCTATAAGTTTGATATCATCTAATGCTATAACTGCTTCTACATCGGTTTGTAAACCCATAATAAATTGAAGCTGTGACCAAAACACAAGAAATATTATTAGATTTTATTGGATGAAATAGGCGTTATTACAATAATATAAGAATTAATAATAATTAATAGTACAATAACTTCAATGTTATGTTGTAAAATTTTAAAATTGTTACAAAAATATTTTATATATGCTCTTTTGACAGATCTATTATTCAAAAATATTAATACAAATGTGAATTCAGTTCAATCTTTATAAAAGGTATACAAAATTATTTGGTTTTTTCATTTTAAGATAATAACTTACCAGCTTCAGGGTAAGTTATTATCTTAAAATAGGAATTATTTTTCGTATGGAATATTTAAAACATTGATATAAGTAGGCTAGATGTATACCATAAAGAGCGTTTTTATTGCAAACATTTAACTTTGCATTTTACACTTTTTTGACAATAAAGTACATTTTTAAAAGTAATCCAATAAAAGTATAATATTTATTACCTTTCCTACACAATCAAAGGTAAATAATTAAATAAATTCAATTAAATATTAATATAAATAATTAAATACTAAAATTATGAAATATATTTTTAAAAACATCACTCTTCACTGATATACTGAAAGATAAAATTCAAAAATGAATGATAAACTTCATAGATTCACTGTAAAATCATTTCAATAAGTAATATGCTGCAGTTTTATACTTTATAAATTTTTGAATGAATGGTTTTGTTTAATTAGGGTATTCACAAATTAACCAATTACACTATAATCAATAATTACATTCAAATATTACTAGCTGAAAGCAACTTTTAATTTTACCAAAAAATTCCCGATAACTTTACATTTCATCTTTATTTAAATTCATGTGTTTAAGAAAGCACTTTTAGCTGCAACTTCTCATTTAGTTTTCCATTATAAGTCTATTTGACAGATTCAATTGTTTTATGATTTATAAACTAAATTTTTATAAATGTGTTTTGCTAGCTAAAAGTGAAATCTTTAATGGTTTTATTATGTTTATAAAAAAGTTTCATTCCAATTGATTAATATTTATGAAATATCGCTATATTCATATATCATGATATATCGTTGCTCATGTATCATTATGTAATGCCAAAATATAATGATATATATCGTGGTAAATACATCATTATATTTTGGCATAAGTATCATTATCACTTATAAACTATTTTTATCAAAATTTTTGTCTTTAATATTTTCATTTTTTTTTAAATTCTACAACTACTAAAAGTAAGATACATTGGAATTATGATTCAAAATATATAACAATAACAGTATGTTTTAAAAGATTAAGTCTATTTAAAACAGTAATATTTATTATAAACTCACAAACAAAATGAAATTGCAAATCCTTCTATTGCATAATATATACTGAATCTTCTTTTCAAAAAATCAATAAATGAGACTTTTTTTTATATGATGAATTAATTGTATTGAAAAATTATTTTCCCTAAATTTATATTAATTCAAAATGAACTATATATTCATAAAATTATCAAAATCATTTTTTTTTATCTTAAATAAGATTTTAAAATTTTAAGCTGTAATCATTCTCTCAAATTTAATAATTATCACCCTTTTATTTTTTAATATCATTCATAGAAGATTTAATAATTATTTATTGCTATAATCATTGTGTTATATGTTTAATAATTAAAGGTATTTATAAATATTGTTCTTATTCTATATCGCTAATATTTATTTTTTTGAAAGCATTTATGCTTGAAATGGTCAATAATCAACGTAAATTTAGGGTCATGATTATATTTTATTTAAGATTACAGAGTAAAATGAAGAGCATATTTATACTTATTTGAATTATTATCTTAAGAAATAAAATTAAAATAAACTTAGGTATAAGAATGTTTTGAAAAACATTTCAATGCCCGATATTTTTAGTATGTTAACAAAATAAATTAGCAATGCACTAAGCAAATAAACATCAAAGTTTCAGAATATACATATTTACTTTGATGATACTGATTTGGCAAAGATTTCATTTTTCTGGAATAGAGTTAATTTTATAATAATAATTTTTTTGCAAACCTCCTTATAAAATTGAATATAGATTAAAATTACAATTTCCCAATTATAATAAAAATATTTGGAATTCCATAATTCTATTCAACTACTAGCACGTTTTTAATTTGCGAAACAAAAAAACTAACCACGTGAACATTTCTTTCATAAAAAATAACAAAAATCTTTTCTTTATAAATATAAAAAATAAATTTGCTAATTTATGGTAAATATTTGTGCTGTTTGTTTAGTTTAGACATAAATATTAATGTCTCTTTGATCTATGTTAGGTATGGGGATTAAAGTTTGTTAACGTTCAAAATTATGTCGTCTCACTAAAGGACTCACTATATGGTAAAGATTAATTTTAATCATGATCACAATTGTCATTCATTCTCCAGTTGGCAAAAAAAAATTTTTTTTCCAAACGCAATATAAATCGGGAATATAGAATGTTATAATAGATACATTTCATACTTTATAAAGAATAAAGTTTTTAATTTCATATAATTGATGTACTTAAAATAGTTACTTGGAAATTTTCAGAAACTTCAGCTTTAGCCTCCACATACGTCCAATGTGCATTATTAATTGTGTTCTTTCCTTCAGTAGTTAGCCATTTCTCTTTTAGGAAAACAAGTAAATTTAAATCAATTATATTTACATTTTTGTAATGATATATTCATAAAAATGAAATACCTTGTAACTAATTATTTTTAATCATAGTGATTTCAAATAGAAAAAAATATTGTCACAAGTACATTTATGTTATGTTAAGTAAAAAAAAAATCAAATTTATATAAACTCAATCAATCAATTTCACTGCAAAATTTCAATTAAAAAGTGCTACTTTGAGAACTTTATAAAAACTGTTTTCATATCAAAGAATTAATTAAGAGGAGGAAAGTTTTTTCCATCTTTTTCATTTATTAATTTAAAATATCAAAACAAAGTTTTAATGATAATGTCAAGTATTCAGTGAATATAAATTCGAACCAGAATTATTGTAACACAAAGAAAATTTGTTTATGAGTGGAAGCATTTTTCAAGACTTACTTGATATCTTTGAGTTAGGATAAATGACGAAAGCTTGAACATAAGCTTCTTTAAGACCTCCATACCACCAATGATTGCCAGCGTCATCCAAGTAGATGTAGAAATGGAGACAATTAAAAGCTTGCTTTGGTTTATCATAAGTAGGACTGTTCAGTGTCGCTGTCTGTACCGCATTATATGTGCCCCCCATGTCACCAATCATCCAGTATCCACCTAAGTTAAATAATTATTACTATTGTTAGTTAAAACACATCACACTATTATTACCATTAAATAAACTCTTATTAATATTTAGTGAGTTTTGAGACATAATATGTTGGGAAATACACATTTCCTGTTAGAGGTTTTCTGAATACATATATAACTGATAACAAAATTTGGCTTTTCTCTGACTGAGACATCTGTGCAAGAAAACTTGATTTTTATTTTTTCTGGGTTGGTTAGAACATTATATTGCAAAAAAATAATTGCTTTAAAAGTTACAAGGCAAAAAAATAAAGGATAAATTACATTTATAACTATATCCCATAATTATTTTATTTTTTTAAAAAAAAGAAACACTTAAAACTTTTTAAAAAATTACAATGAAAGAACAATCTTTAAATCAAACATGAAATATTAGAGCAATTCTGTAGTCATTAAAAACAATACTATAAGTTTGTTGTCTTTTACAGCTTACTTATTTATTTTTATTCACTTTATTTTTATTTGTTTGTTTGTTCCTTTTTTTTTTTTTGGAATTTTAGAATATTTCAAATTGGTTAACAATGTATATTGTATTAGGCACTACTTAATATGAGTAGCCTGTTAATCACAAATATTTATTAAAACTTAAAAGATGAGTATGCAAAAGTTGCAAATAAATGCGTATAAAAAATGTTTAAAACTGTGCTAACAATTTTTCTCAAAACAACATCCTTCAGCAGCTTTTAAGAGACAAATAAGAGATTGGATCACAGGTATGAATTCAAATTCATTCAAGCAGGACAGTCAATCACCTATATTACACGATTCATCAGTATTCTTCATTCTGCCATTTCACAATTTGCGGAGCACTATCGAAGCAGCAAAATTGTTCGAAGACCTGTACCTTTTTAAAAAGAGCAATGATTTCCACAGAAGATAAATATTTTTTTGATGCAACAAATCTGCATCGAAGAGTAATAACAAATTTTCAGCAAACAATTGTAATGGACACTGTAAGTTGGTTTCTTCCCTGTTTGTCTACCTAGTAATGGATTATACACCCGAGTACTCTAGTATATTGTGCTCTCTCAGTGGAACACAAATAAAGTAGTGTTATAAATATATCTGTTATGTCTTATTAAAGCAGAGTTGTGTTCAGAATTTGTTTTCATGACATGTTCTGACACCTGATGAGGACAAAGTTTGTCAATGAGAAATTTACGCTATTTGGACACGAAGGAAAATTACTGTTTCTTAAGTTCATGCTATGGTACAAACAAATATTTCGATGGAATATGTTATTGACATATATACATGAAGATGGAAATCTGTAACAACTGTATAGAAATTTCCCTATCCCTCTACTGCAAGACTGCACACTACTGTAGTTGGTTCTATTTTGATTTTAATAAACAACACTGCACTTTTCCATACATTTCTATCATCCATGACTACCTGGAGAGGAAAATGATTGTGATTATAGAGTAATCGGTGAGCTATCCAGATTAGTATCATATTCATTTCAGAATCGTTTTTGAGATAATCTAGGCCTCATACTAGAAATATTTGGGCTAATCTAGGTTTGGCTGTGCTCATACATTTCTCATCCCAGCTATTTCTGGTTTTCTCCCGAAAATGTTTCAACAAGAATAATGGAAATTATATGAATCTCTGGGGGTTAATCCTTTCAAATAAAACTAGACAAACATTATCGACTTTGTATACAGATGAAATCCAGCTGTTTATTGAACATTAAATTTATTTTTGTTAATGACTCCAGTGTATCATTATCTTATAACTTATAAGTTCAAGTTTATTTCTATCTTTGTTTTTTTCTTACAAATAGAAATATTTGTTACTGGCCCTCAGCAATTTAGATTAATTGAAACATAACTTTTGTTTAACATTTAAATAGATTTTCTGCTTAACTTATGTATAGCAGCACAGAAAGTGCTAATAAATTTCGAATTACTCACCCCGCTCAGTTCCCAGCGTATGATCTGCTTTAGGTCGTTTGCTCCAAGAAGTATATGATTTAGAATAAGCTTTCCATTCTAATGTGACAGAACTTGTTTTAATGGCTGTGTATCCACAGTCGTAATCGTCGAAACTGCACAGTCCGAACGCATCTCCTAGAAGAAAAGGAATTACACTTATAACTCTAACAAAGGCAAAATATTATACTTGCAAAATAGAAAATAATACAGTATTTCTAAAAATCAAAGAAAATATGTAAAATATCATCAAATTTTGTATTCATACTATTTTTAATGATTATAAAATAATATATGTATGGGCCATTTTTATTACTAATGAATTTCCTTCTGTTATTCGTTTGTCCAATCATCTTTATGATTTTAAAATCTTTTCCCTTAAGCTTTTGATGCAACTAGGAAAGATTGAGGAAACATGAAGGACACAATTTTTAAAAAAAAGAATTTTATAAAGATTATTCTTCTCTTAGAAATAAAGTAAGATGATAATGTAAAAAAAAGAGTAATGACCAATGTAGAATGTATATCACAAAGATTTCAACATAAATAAAAACAGAACCTCTTTTTATTTTTATGAAACGCTTTAAAGTTTATGAAGGAAAACACAAAACAATAAATAGCCAGTCAAGATATGTAAATACAATTGCAGGAAGCACATCAACTTTACCGCTAAATTTATTTTATTAATTATAGAAAGCACGTATTGAAAATTTTCAAAGATCTGATAACTTTTGAAAGTACTAAAGAAATACTAATATCATTCACAAATATTTGAGAATTGAAGTTTGCGTATTTAGTTTTTTAATAAGTAAATATGAAAATTTCAAAAATATCATTAATTTATGTTTTTATTTTTCACAGAGGATTCAGCCTGTTTATATGTAATTTAGCAACAAAATGAATTGCTAAGCAATTAGTAACAGGCTTTTTTAATATTAGAAAAATTCTTAGGAAATGAAAATTGTGGCAGATTATGAATTGCTAAGACGTATGTGAAGAAGGAATTTAAATTTTAAAAATAATCATGAAGTAAAAATGAACGAAGAAACACATCTCAACTAATTGGATTTATGCTAAACCTACTGCTGTAGTTACTTTTTTTTATTCAAAATAGAGGTGAAAAGTCAATTCTTCAAAATAATTTTTGTTATATTTAATTCTATTTATTTAATGAAAAACTTAAAAAAGTATGATGTTTAAAATTCAACTTCATCGCCAGCAGTAATATGGGGGAAAAAAAAGTGCGTTTACTAACTTTTTGTGTCCTTGCATTTTCCAGGAATTAGTTGAATATCATCTAAAGCAATGTTTCCTAATAACGTGGAATAAGATTTTTCTTTAGCCGAGAAGGTAACCTAAAAGGATTAAAAATATCTTAACATTTTGCATACGTACATATTAAACTTAAAAACAATTACTAGATAGTTTGAGAATCAACAAAAAAATATTATGTACATTTTCTTTTTCTAGTCTCACAACATGCCGCTTGCCAAAACTTGTAATCAGTTGTTATTTCTAATGTCTTCTGGCTTTATCCAAAGCAATACCGAATCTTTCTTATGTTACTCTCTATATGGTTTTAACATCATTCTCATTGGTATCGAACTACTAAATTAATAATGTTCCTCATTATTTTGCTCTTATAAATAAGGTAAATGTAAAATTTTTGTCAGATTTATTTCAATATATTTGGCTCAGATATCGAATCCTTAATATAACCTTCACAATATAACATTATATTATTAGTATTATGAAATTTAAATTCCAAATAAAATGTTTTTTATTTGTAAACTATTAAATTATCAAATTTTTATGTTATCATCCAATTTTTATGTTTGAAACTTGTTTATTTTATTCAACAATTTATAAAATACCACTTTTATAGATTCATCAGATAAGAAAAGAATCTCCTACATTTTTGAACAAATCTCTAATAAAAACAATTATTCTAATTTTCCTCAGCATATTGAATTTTCGCGTAAAAGTATGAAAATAAAATTCTTTTTCTTAAGATTAAATACACTACTCAAAACAATAAAAAGATATTGTAAGTTTTATATAAAATAAAGATGTAAGCGAAATTTGTTTTGCTGAAAATGGAAGAAGAGAATATCAAATGCAAATTTTTTCTGATTTTCGAACTGTGGAGTATGCTAATTTTGAGTTTGACGTCAAAAACGTGGCTTCAGCGGCAGTGAATGAAATTTAACTTTCAACTGAATAAAAGACAGTGAAGACAAGGATGATCGGCATTCAGTGACTGCTTTGTTTCGATGAGTACGATATTTCAGCGAAGTCATTTAACCGATTCAGAAGCTTGGAGAGTTGTTGGTAGGTTAGAAGGGGGCCAAACTCAAGCCGAAGTCGCACAAGCCATTGGAGTGTCACAAAGCATGATTTCCAGGACCTTGAACCATTTTTTGGAGACTAGAAAAGCAGGCCGAAGACCAGGGCAAGATCGTATACGGGCTACAACGCCCAAGGAAGATCGTTATTTAGTATTAACGGCTCGGAGACACCGAAATATGAAGGCTACGCTTCTCCAACAACACCTTCGCTCGGCTACAGATTTAGCAGTGGGGGAGTGATGGTGTATGGTAGCATCTCCATTGACGGGCGCAAAGACCTCTATATAATTCGAGATGGACTTCTGACTGGTGGCCGATATAAAGATGAAATCCTCACACCTATTGTAGTCCCTTACGCTGCAACAATCGGAGATAACTTCATTTTAATGGACGATAACTGCAGGCCACATCATGCTAACCTGGTGGAGGATTTTCTTTTTGATGAAGGAATCGTCCGAATGGAATGACCAGCGTGTTCTTCAGACATTAATCCAATCGAGCACGTTTGGGACGTTCTAGGAAGACGAGTTTGCTGCCACCAACTTCCCCCCCATAAACTCTCCAAGAACTGGAAAGAGCTTTTCTGGAAGAGTGGGACAGAATACCCCAATGCGTGATTAATAGCCTCATTGACACCATGCCTCAAAGGTGTTCAACATTTCTGGACGTCTGTGGAAACCATAACCCCTATTGAAAATGATTTCCTTTGAAGAAAACACCTTTTCTTATTCCTTTTCTCCCATATACACAAATTCTGTTTTTTTCCTTTTGTACACAAATGCGCAATAAAATGCATTTCTTTCTGCCAAACATGTGTATTTATTCTCACATAACCTACTACGTCTGCCGACCATGTATCAATCCGCTAAAAAGTTTCCCAGCTACAAGATCCACCTCAAACCACAATATCCTTTAATTGTTTTAAGCAGTGTAGATATTCTATTAAGTTAGTGCTAAAAGTTTTCTTATTTTGTGGCATATGAAATGACTATATAAACACATTTATTGGAAATAAAATTAAAACTCAAATGATTTTTAATAAAAAAGGACTAAGGAATTCTAATAAAATTGATACGTTGAATTGATTCTAGGTATAAAGGATCTTTTAATGCACATTTACTGAATGTATACACAAATATATATATAAACTGGGTACTATAAGTACAGTCTTCTTATAATCAATAATTAACTCACACATATAAATAACCTTAGGCTTAATATACCCCAAAGAATTTCATTTCACTTAAAAATTCAAATTAATAAAAATTAACTCCCTGAATCCAGCCAAGACTTTGAAATTTCAAGAATTCATACATTCAGATTTTTTATTACTTATATTCATAGTAATTCTTTGTTTTACTATTGTCAATTTTGATACTGTTTTAACTGTAGAATATTTGTGTAATATTTAGCACATTCAATCGATATGTATAAATTCTCAGAAGTTAGCCAATAGATATTAATTGTATGTTGGACATTCAACCAGGATAGAAACCACCATACATAGAAAGCCCGAACATTAAGAAGTTTTTTGGGAAAATAAAGCTGCTTTAGAGAGATGGATGAAAATAAATAAATGATTTGCCAGGGATATCGTCACACGAATGTTATCTAAAACTGACAAAAGGGCATATTTTCGGCTTTTTTAAACAAGAAACAAAAAATTCAATGTAAGTATATTGACAACTATAATAATGTATAGTTATAAATAAATACATAAAGCAAAGGTACCAATTCCTAATTACGGGAAGTTCTAATTATATTTTAATTAAACTTTACTTAACACATTGACTGCTTATCACGCGCTAGCGCGTGGCTTGGCGATATTGCTGAGGAGCCAATCACGCGCCAGCGCGTGATGTGTGGTAATGTCTTAATAGCCAGTCACGCGCTGGCGCGGAATCCACTTTTGATTGTTCATTCTCTAGTTTATGTGGCAATGCTTGTAGGGTATTTCTGCTGGTATTGGCATGGAGATATGATTAGAAACTATCTGTAAATATTTAATTTACAGATATAAAATAATAATATTTCATTAATAATTTTAAATCATATTTCCAATTATTAGTATGTTGGCTTCTGGGTACAATCTACTTCGATGTCAAGGCATTAACTATCAACCCCATCTCTAGAGACTGGGAGTCAATGTGTTAAAGACACTTGATATAAATAAAAGATAATACAATGAGGAGTATAAAGATTCCTATATATAAAATTTGGATTCTATGATTGGCAACCATACTTACTCTGTAGCCTTTGTAAGACATTATAGAAGACACTTGGAAATGGGCCTCCTTCCATCTGTTGCCTTGTGTTCCGCTCCGAGCAAAATATTGCGTGTTTTCATATCCATAAATGCTTTGAGTGGAGACAATCAGATCACCTAAATCAACACCATTCATGTAATAGAAGAATCGGACACAGTATTGGGAATTCAAAACAACTGTTTGCAATTTCACTTCACTTGTCTTAGCTCTGCTTACATCGACGTAAATGTAGCTGCCATTTGCTGGAAATAAAAGAAAAATGTGATTCAAAAGCTTAAGTAATAAAATAAATCAGATATTTAATTCTGAATTACTTTTAATATGGTGTGTGAAAGTGTTTTCAGTTTGAATTACCGTATTTTCCTGTATATAATCCTCGGATTATGTGTTAAAAAGTTCCGAATTTCATTGTGCGTATTATACGCCTCCGCGGATTATCTGATAAAAAAAACATTCTCCATCAGAAAAGCTTACAAGAAAGTTTTGATAGAAATACCCTTTATGTTTCATAAAATAAATAACAGGTGGTACAAGGACACACCTGAGTTATTTAAACTATAATCGGCTTTGTGCAATTACGTTCAAAAACGAATTCGGTTCTTCTTAAAGATTTTACGGTTGTAAATTCGCTAACGTCATTTTGCAATTTGCCTTGACGTGAGCTGTTTCGTTTTGAAAATATTCAAATATGTATATCGTCATATGGAAATGAAAAGTTTTAAGTTACACAGCAGATTTTAAATGAAAAGCCATAGCGAAAGCAAATAAAAGCAATGGCGTCAAATGTGTTAATGTGAAGTGAAAAACAAAGCACGCACTATACCGTGCGTGCTTTGTTTGTATAAAATACGCAATTTGTAAATAATCCATTTCTTTCATTTAAATATTAACGAAGCAAATATATATATATATATATATATATATATATATATATATATATATTAATTTAAATATGTCTAACATCTTTTTAAAATGTATTAGAAGCTAAACATCGGTAAGTTTTACAAGAATCTCTTCTCAAAATTATCGCTTTTAATCGTTCTCGCGCTTTCACCTCAAGTTTATCGCACTTTGCGAACTGGATCTAGACTGATATTTTTCATAACAACTGCTTTTTTTCTATACAATTTATTAAATTTTTAATCCTACTGTGCATTTTTTTTATTTTATGTGACACCTATATTATCAGCAGTACACATTTTAGACTATTCGCCGAAAAAAAAATTGCCGCGCATTATACGCCGCTGGGGATTATGCGACGCTTTTTTCCTTTTACTCGAAAAAACGGATACTACAGGCAAATACGGTAATTTAAATGAGAAAAGAATTTATTACTTATTATTTGGCACCAATAGGGGTGCAATGATTGTTATATTGTACATTAAAATTGAACTGCCTATTTTGGAGCGGATTATAAATCTAAATATTTATTTCATTTATCGATCAATTTTCACTTAATCTGGGTCTATTAAACGATTTTCAACAATATATATACATATATAAGCTCGAGCTATCAAAGCACAAATCGAGGTCCAATATTGTGCTAACTCATCCTTTCAGCCGACTTAGTGTGGGATAAATCTGAGTACCAAGCATACTTGGAGACTAAACACTACGAGTTTCAAGTTAGGCTCACCACCTAACGGAGACATATTCTTCGCATCCCAGGACACTCGGTCATAAGAACAGATATGAGCTCTGCAAGCTTTGGTCCCTTTATGGATTGTTATTCAAATGAGTTTAGTTGTAGTATTTTAGTATATACATATCAAGCATATCTAGACAGATAGATATAGATGTATATGTATTTAGCACACTTATATTATCCTGATTAAATTTAAATAAATAAAAATCGTTTTAAGATTGTGTTTCTGATCACACAAATATACAAACAAATCAAAATTGACAACAATTTCTGAAATAAAAATTGCTTTAAAAATTTTTTTTCGATCACAATTGTATTGGAATTGTAACAGTTTTCAAAGGCCAAATCCACAAAATTACAGTATCCAATTGTGATGTATTCACTATTAGAGTTTAAGTGAAAAATTATTCTCATTACTAATTTGCAATTATAGTTAATAAAAATTCCACTTCTGTTGAAAAGAAATTAATAAAGGGTAATTATTTTCATTTACTTATGTTAAAGGGCTGACTGGTAATAAATTCAAACTTCAAAGTTCCAAATTATTACTCTTCCAGAAAATCAAAATTACATAATTTTGTTTAAATTATATATAATACTAAATTATTATTTTTGTAATCTATAAAATTTCTGATATAACTCTAATTCCTTTCTGTGCTATCCTGTTTTTAACTCATTAATTTACTATTTATTTATCTTCCATTCATATGCGTGTTTGTTTTAAAAGAAATTTAAAATGAAACTAATAAACAAAAATATAAAAATTTATTAAAACTATAAAATAAATTGAAATTGCCTTATAATTGGAACAAATTTGCATATATGTAAATGTTGATTTACAAAAATTCATTTAGAGGTCGATATTTCTTGAGCATCTTAATCATTGTTGAAAAATAAATGCACAATTAATTATAAAAGAAATGGGGTGATATTTTCTTAAGGTCTACATTTAAAGGATATAAATTTTAATTTGTTCTGTTTTCAAAATGTATTCCATAACGCTATATTCACAATTTACAATGTTCTCAAAATTCTAATGAAGCTGCTGAAAAACTAGTTTTAAGTATCTAACAAAGCATCACTGCCACTTTGGTTTATAACACTTAAGCATTTCTGAATTACATGCTTTTTGATTCTACATTTGATATTCCAGAAAAGTTAAAATATCAATAGGGGTAGTTTCTGAAACTGGAATGGTTCTTCGACCATGTGGACTGGT
>JAPDSC010144836.1:0-18939 GCA_026290005.1 Latrodectus geometricus
CCCCCCCAAAGTGCCTAAGGCACGAGGAGTTACAGATATCGTGGGTTGAAACGAACTCTTCTGCCGGAACGCGTAGTTTGCACAGGGGGTTCTTCGTTTACAGCTGAGTCTTGAACCACAGGTACAGGCGTCACTTTCGGAGAGTTCGGGGAAGCTTGGGTAGCACTGGGAACAGGAACTGAAGATTCAGGAGTTTCAGACATTAAAAATGCTGGCTTTAGACGGTCGACATTGATAATAGATATTATTTATTATACTTTTATAATCAAAATATAATTTTCGTTTATAGTTTAATTCTTTTCGTATAGATGGCAGCACTAATAACGAATAATGTAACCAACCAATCAGAGAACGAACGCGTATTTCTAAGGGTGCAGGATCTAGCCGCCTGTTTAAATCCGAGGAGATTGGTGTTGCCAATCTTAAGATAGAAAGTTTTTCTAGCTGCTGTTGCCAACTTATGAGCAGAAGTGTTTCACCACAGTATTATAAGTTGCTTCTGTGAATATATTTCTAATTTATAAAAAATATATATATAAGTAGATAACTTTGTTTTAATGAAATGAAACATTTTAAAATGCTAAAGTAATTAACCTCCATAATGTCATGCTGTGAAAATGTTCATCTAAATATGAGAACAGCACCTCAAATTACCCTTACTCTTTCAATATCAATTGCTAGTTTCATTCAGGAATTCAAATTAATTCTGACATATTTAAGTTCAGCCATGAGATAAGATCGTCTGAATGACTTAGCATTTTTAAGGGTAGAACTAGAAAAATTTGAAGTGATAGACACTGATGAAGTAGTTGATCAATTTGCTTCATCAAAGGCAAGAAAAATGTGTGTAGTAAATTAATATATCAGATAATATTATATTTACTTATGTCTATAATATGAATAAATATGCTTTTTAACAAGTTTTCATTGCTTAAAAATTGTGCTTTTTAAAAGAATTATATTAATATTTAAGATAAATAATCTTTTTAACTAATTCTAAATTACGGCAAATTCTCTTATTCTACTGACTAACTTCCAAATTCCTAGTTTTGATTTAGATTTTTAATTAGACTTTCTCTGTTATAAATTTAAATGTATAGCCTGATTTCTTAAAAAAATCCTTACATTTTGAAGTAAGTTGTTTTTTTCATTTATATTGTATCGGGAGTTTTTTCTGCATATTATATAACTACTATTCTTGCGGGGAAAAGGGAGAACCAAAATAGAAATTTTACCCAGAAGCCAGATATGAAATTATGCAATCAAAAACGGCAATGATTTTATGAATATTATATTTCAAACGAGATCTCTCGTCATATCTATTGAAGAACTATAACTTGATAATTTTAGTATATGAGTGACTGTGATTCAGGTTCAAATTATATTTCATCTGAGGCTTGGTGACAGTTGAGAATTATTTTTGTTTAAAAGCTGAAGGTAAATAAATTAAATATTTATGTATAAAACAGCTTTTTAATAATTTTATTCTTTCTGGGTTTATATTTCATCAAATAAATCTTTTCCAAAGCACAATAAATATTATAGAATAAAACAAAAATATAATTTATTATAAATTAATTTTAATTTTCAGGTTTAAAAACTTTTTTACTGTTATAATATTATCTAATGATATAAATATCATAAGCAATAATAGTTAAGTTATTAACTCCACCTTGCACATTTGATAGGTTAATATAACATTTAGATACAACAGATCAAAACAAATTTGATCAAATTAAGGATGTCAACGATTTTTAAATATTGCATCAAATTTGTAGTGGAAAATCTGTCTTACTCCTGCCAAAATGTATGTGTAAAGAAAAAGAATGTAAAAACAAGGATATATGAAATTACTTTTTTTATAAGAACGAACATTGATAATATTACTCTCATTTTTATAATTCGTGGGAAGAAATCAAGAAAATCATTTTGCTAATTTCTAATGAATATGATGATTAATAAATGAAAAAAATTTGTCATCCTTTTAAAGACTCATTAAATAATTTAATAGGAATTATTATCCTGATTTTAAATAAAGTAAATTGATGAATTATAAAAGTAGACACAGTTTACTACAGTATTTATGTAAGTGTTGTATTTTGATTTCACGATTAATTCATAACAAATTTCATGGTATATTTCAAAATAATAAATTTTATTTTAAATTAAATTATTTTATTTTATGATTAAATTATTTATTGCTTATTATAAAAAGCGATTTTAAACACAATCCCTTTAATGTGCTCATGCATTCTAAAATCATTTTTCGTTTACGTTCCTCCATTCCTTCGGTTTTGGCAAGGAGAGCGAGATTTGCCGAGGTAACAAAATGTAAATAAATTGGTTAGCGATTCGGAAATACTACCCTTTTTCTTTAATATTCTGTAAATATATTTATAAAAAATTTATATGTGAATAAATAAATGTAGATAAGTATTTGTACATCCAAGTTATTATTGTTACTTTATAAAAACAATAACTCTGGATTCTGAAGTTGTTTCATGGTTAATAATAAGGAGAAAAATTGCATGTGAAAAATAAAATATATCTAAACAGAGAAATATTTTGATTTAAATTATAATTTTAAATACATAACTAACTTTCATAGTAAACGTACATTGTTATTACAAATGTAAGAAAAATCAAACTTACAAACACACACATATGGCGACGTTTTGAAATCATCCTTGTTAAGGAGAAAAACTAAACAGTTTGTTGATAAACCACAAATTAAGCGATAACAATTACACTTCGAAAATCAAAGTTTCAAAATTTATTGGAATTAATAAGTAAATAAATTCTTAATAAACAAAAAGCAATGAAAAAACTTAGACAAATAGATAGCCATATGTGATTTTACTTATTACACTATATTTTGGTAGAATCTTGGCATGCCCAAGATTGGTAGTAACTTGGCTATCTTCATAGGATCACTGTCTTATCTTAACATATTAAAAAAAATCTTGGCTACCATTATAAGAAGAATATAGGCTTAACTTTGTATACCCAATATTAGGTAACTCTTGGTTCCTATGATGGGTTTTTATTGAACTTTTCTTGGCATGTTGTATATTGGGAAAAATTTTACCAACATTATGTAGTTATCCTGTCAAGATGTTCAATATTGAGGCAAGCTATTTTGATATTTGGATATACACTGAGATCATTGATGGTAACCGGTTCATGTCTTGACGGCGCGAAAACTACTGTTCAGTCAATAGCGACTTTTTCAACCTAGTGCTCTGCCAATTCTTGCAGTCGCATTTGTAACAGTATATTCTTAACACCGTATATTCTCGTAAAAGTCTGATGTTAAATTAATAAAACTATTGTTTTTTTAAGCCTTTGTCTGATATGACACCATTCTCCAACTAGATAACTTCAGACTCAATTTTAAATTCTTTGAATTTAACAGAGAGAATAATTAACTTTGGTTAGGTAGCTGATTTTTGGAATGTTTCTGATTGTGCATAACTGCAAACTTATATATTTTCTAATTATAATCAATGCTATATAAAACATAAATTATTTTGAATAAATATGCTTAGGTGTTTAAATTAATATCTACATATAGTTTAATGTCAAAGTTAAAAATACTTGAAAAGAACGTACATTTTTCTTAAAAATCTTAAATTATATTAAGAAAGTTGTACACAATGATAAGTCTTTTTCTGAAACCAAGAAAAAGACTTTAACTGAACACTTCTCATTTAGCTTGTTCATGAAAGAATTAATTATCTCTTTTATCATCTGCAATATTAAATGCACCTTATCAATCAAATTGCTGAAACCTATGGAGTTTGTAAGCTTTCATATTGAAAACTTGGTTGTTCATGTTTCAATAACACTAAAAACGATAAAATTACGATTAAATTATTATTCAAAATTATTAATTTAGTTTTAATTCATTAAAATATTTAACACAACCCAAAATATATAACTTTTTAGACATTTATTTATTCAGTTTTTTTGGATTATTTTAGATGTTTTATTCATTTGTTAGTAAATTATGTCCACTTAAAATGTAAAAATTTACAACTTATAGTAAAACTAAAGATAATTAATGGGGAATTTATACATTAAATGAACATTTATAATATTTTACGAAACATTTTAAATAATAAAATCAGTGCAAAGAACGAAGATTTTTTTTCAATTTATTATGTCTTTTTTACATATGAAAAGTTTTCTCAGAATCAACGTTGCTGCGCAAAGTAGATTACGAATATGAGAAATGGATAGCTTAATTTGTGTATCTCACGTTTCTGTAATAAAAAAATACACTTAAAATTGTCATTATTTCCATTTTCACCTTGACAAGCTTTTGAATTTTTGCTATAAAAAGAACATTTAGGCTAATGAGCATTTTGAGTCTTATATCTACCTTTGATAAAATCATTTTTATAAAAGGAAATACAGAAATAATTTATTTTAAAGATTTTATAATTTATCAAGTGTCATATTAAAATATTTATTTTAATATGACACTTAATAAAATCTGAAAAAAAAAATCCGAAACCTATACTAAATACACGAAACAACTCCCGTAATTTCCGTACTCAACTGCTTTCGAACACTTATATTTCCCAACTAGTTAATAGTTTTAGTGGCTTGGAAAAATGGAACAACTTTGATATACGCCTTCCCCCCCAAAAAAAATTAAGCGTCAAATCTGGCACTCCCTACGGACTTTTTAGGATTGCTGTTTCTTATTTTGGTGTTGCCAATTTAGGATTTTTCAGCTTTTAGGTTTTTGCTGTTGTCAAATTTAGTATTTTCTTGTATTTTGTACCATTTTTTGAGTTTTTTTAAAAAAATTTTTTTGTTATTAATTAATTTGTATTTAGCGAGAATCCATCTTGGCGAGAAAAAGAGACACTAAAAACAGGTATTTTGCTTGGGAAGAAAAAAAAAGTCACCAAATTTCTTGTTTTGGGTGATATATCAAAGTAGTTCCCCAAAAATAATATATTTGCTACAATTAGTAATCTAATTTTAACAAATTTCATTTTTTCAGGCTGGCAACACAATAAATAGGATAGATTCCGCCATCAATAATGAGCAATGGCAATGAGTTAATTTTCGATTTCTCTTGTGAGATTAGGGATGGCTAAACCAGTTATTTTCTAATAACTAGTTATCATCGTTATGTTCCGTAAAGATAACATGTTTTAAAAACCGGTATAAAAAATAACAGTTTTTGTCACGTGATCAATATGAGAGCTCTTATTGGTTCACTGGCAACTGATAACAGTTTTTGCAGAATTCTGTTATGCAGTTAATCACATTACTCATTTAGGAGCCTTTTATTGGTTTTCTTGTAACTTATAACAGTATGACGTAGTTTCTGTTATTTGAAGGGTCACGTGTTTAGTTTTACCATATTTCATTGGTTCTCTGATACCGTTTAACAGCTCTGGAACGAGAAGTTATTCCAAGAAAACACATCTGTTTGGGTTTCTTAGAAATTCCGAACGGCTATTAGGGTAACAAAACTGGTTTTTGAGGAAATGCAGTTAAATGAGACTTTTGGTGAGCCATGATTATCTAAAATTGACACGAAGTAGTTTAGGCGGAAATTTTTTTCCACATTGATATTTTTTATTAAAAGAAATTATTCAAGAAATTATTTAATCTTACATTTAAAAAAATTATGACATTACGTTAACAATTTAAAGACTTTTCTTTATTTGACTAAACAGTTTATAATCTTGCAATACAGATTGTTAAGATTAGAAACTCGATTGCAGAATAAATAAATTTTGCCTATTACAGATATTATATTTTTTTAATTAACCTGTTATTTTAATAAAAATTGATAATATTAATTTTTTTATTTATTTTTATTGCAATTATTTAAATTATCATTTGAATTTATACTATGTTCCAATTTTTTTCAATAAAAATAAGTTGAGTCCAGATATGAGATAAATTATTTTATAATAATAATATATTATAAAACGACATATCTACGTGAACACGTGTTTTAAATATTTAAACGTTCGTTATTAAAAATTATAAATAACTCGATCGAACGTTATTAAAAATTTCCAATAATAAACATTAACTTTCAATGCTTACAAAAAGCTTACCTTTCTATCAAATTATAATATTTCACTATACATTCTTGATTTAATGCTCTTGTATAATCTAATTTCGTGTGAAATCTACTTTAAATATATTAATAAACAAAACTTTGCATCGTGAGGGAGTAAAAATATAAATGCTATATGAGAAGAATAAATTTTTTTTTAAATACTCGTTATGGAATAACATTTTCAAATAAAAATGTATATTTCCTATAAACAACATTTGCAGAAGAATGATGAAGATACTATTGCAATAAATAAGACATTAGCTGCTATGAATAGAATTACTGTCACATTATATTAGTTTATATATTTTAAAATTATTTTCCCACAAATATATTTTTTACCATAAGCAACAGATTTTATTATTATTTATCTCTATAGAGATTACTATTCTGGCGAATTTCTTGATTTACATTGTTTAGTATTTGTTATATAATTTTACATCAAATATCAATCCGTCTTCATAGAAGAATTCAAGATTAGGTAACTTTTGAAATTATAAATCTTTAAATAAGTTAAAAGAATAAACAAGTTTAACATCATTAATTTCTGCATATCAAGCATATGGTAACAGCAATCTTTTTATAATTTAATGATGAATATTTTCTATAGAATTGCATAACAATTGCTTACATGCTGTCTATCTTAAAAATATATTTTATAAAGAAACTAAATCAACGATAACTTCTTTTAAGTTCCAAAATAACGATAACAGCTTTAAAGTTTAGGATGTTCCAAAATAACGATAACTGCTCAAGAACGCGTTTTTCGTTAAACGGTTATCAAGCAATAACTGTTCCTAAATAACAGTTCCAACAAATAACGACCATCTCTACGTGAGATGTGTGTTTACTTTTTTTACTTCTAACCGTTAAATTCTGATTCGCTCGCTTTATAGTACTGTTATGTTTTTTTAGTTTTATTTGTAAATAATGGATTCCAGAAACGATTCTAGTGCAATCGAAAGTCAGATGACTTCTCAATTTTTAACGTAAGTTAACAATCTTATGTAAAATATTTAAGTGAAATACGTATATTTTCTCATTTATGCTCGTGATAAGTTATCATTCAATGTAAGAAATGTTTTTTATTGGTTAAAGTAGTAAAAATCAATTTCTATTCTAGTTTATGAACGGAAATTTCACTACATTATCAATTATTTTTACATAATTTCGTACATGTGCAACATGTTCAAATCTAATTGTATTAATTTTGATGTAATATTCATTTCGAATGTAAGGTATCGAAAACTGTTAGCAGTAGTCTTAATTATAGCTTGAAGAAATTTTTGGGTAAAACTATATTTTAGGGTGCCCTCTTGGCGAACATGGTGATTTTTGTTTGGCTATCGATTTTTGATTGGTGATTTTTGTTTGGCTATCGATTTTTGATTGGCGATTTTTGTAGGCACAGAACAATTAATTGCTCTGTTACAATCAGAATACGATTTGGTTTTGCCCAGATTGCCGTTCAATCACAATAACAACTTGGCAACAACCTAAGGGGCACCCTAAAGTATAGTCTTACTAATTTGGGTATTGAAAACGAAAACTGTTTATGAAATCTCATGAATATTATAATTAAAGGGTAGGATCCCCTTTAACTAGCCCGATTTGTTTACATTCTGCAATATCGCCAAATCTCGCTCTCCTTGGCAAACCCGAAGGGTTTGCCAAGGAGAGCGAGATTTGGTGAGGAGGTGTGTTCAATGACGTCAAACTGATCCTTCCTAAATAGGGAAGAACAGTTTGACGGGCAACGGTACGGGGATTCTACACAGCAAATTAATTAACTTAAATAAGCATAGTTTTAAAAAACATTAATTTAATAAATAACTTTTTATCTTTGTTATTGTCAATAATTTATTTTTATGTTATATATTATATATATATTAAATTTATATATATGCATAAAAAGAATAAAAAAAATTTATAAATACAAAAAGTGTTTTATTAATTAATACATTTTAATTACTAAAATAATTATTCAAAGAATTAAATAAAAAATGCTGAAACATATAAAAAAATAAATAATATTTAAAGTAATATTTAAAATTAATAAAATAATTGTTTAAATAATAAAGAAAGAAATTATATTATTTATTTTTTAATTCATATTATGTATTTAATATTGTAGAATATATTTTTGTATTTTTAATTTAATTATTATTTATTTCATTAAAATTTAAAATGCAAATATATTATATAATATTTTTATATATTATATGATTGAAAAAATTAATATTTTTTTATTAAAATAAACATTACAAAGACTCGAAATATAATAAAAACATTCAAACTCCTAAAATGATTATTAAAATATTTA
The DNA here is from genome assembly GCA_026290005.1 of Latrodectus geometricus. Classification (NCBI taxonomy): domain Eukaryota; kingdom Metazoa; phylum Arthropoda; class Arachnida; order Araneae; family Theridiidae; genus Latrodectus; species Latrodectus geometricus. Next base: position 8,418 of record JAPDSC010144836.1, read on the forward strand.
TTAGATTAATGTCTTGAATTTGAAAATAATTCCAAGTGATGGACTAAAGATTAACTGTGTAAAAATCATTTGTTGTTAAATTTTCAATATACTACTTTTTATTAAGTCATATTAGTATTCTATTATTATGAATCAATTTGGTGAAATAGAAAGCGAATATAAATTTAAATAAAACTTTTTAATAGATATGACAACCTTTTCTTTGAAATTTTTTAAGGCATTCTACAATTCATGAAATTGCCTTTCATCTGATTGCCAATATGAGATTATTGAAGATGTAACATTATTGAATGATGTTCTGCTATTTGTTACACAATTATTAGTTGAATTGCATTTTTCTACTCGAAACTGAACAACCTTAGATAAAATATCATTTGTCATGTATATATATATAAAACAACAAATTATAACTATATTTATGTGTACAAAGTAGCTTAAACTGTTACGTTCAATTTATTCTAATATAAATGGAAGATTTGTTTCCATAAGCAAATTCATTACTTGAGTTATTTTTTAAATATTATTATAGTGTAGACAAATTGAAATTTACATACAATTAAATATAAAACAAAATAATCTTTATTATTTAATTTGACAAAAGCGCTATATTTATATGAAGATTGTCATTGATAAAAATTATTCCAATAAACCATGTAAAATCTAATTTAAATTTATATAATAATTCCATTGTTAACTCGTACTATGTATTTATGGAAATTTATTTTTTTAGTTGATAATATAAATCCCTAATTCATTAGTTAATCTGTAAATCACAATTAGTAAAATATTTTTATTAGCGTTTGAGACATGCTAAAATATTAACTAAAATTATTTTAACATATTTTTGTTTTAATGAATTAATTCAAATTTTTCGATGTCTTAAGAACTATCAGAAAAGTCTACATATAATATTTAGCAAAATATTGAAGTATCTTTTTAAACTTTTTATCCAGATATAAAATAAATATTTTAAATAATTTGAATTATATTAATTCAGTTGAAATTATTAGTTGCAGAAAAAATATAATTTATAGGATTTTCGAGTCTTAAAATAGGTTCAAATCATAAGAAAAGGAAAATTCCTAATTAAAAATAATTTTTCCATGTGGTTGTGATAAAATTTCTAATTAAACAGTAGGGAAATTAGAAAATTAAAAAAATTACTAATGAAGTGAACATTACATGAAATTCTAGTTCTAAAGTATATTTTTAACAACATACACATATTTTAAATAACCTTCAGATACTTGTTTGTGATCTTTATATTTTTGTCCTTCACTAATGCTAAGTAACATTTTACTTGTATATGAAAAAGCAAAAAACTGGAAGACAAATATATTTGATACTTAAAAAGTTATAAAAATATAACTATGTTAATAATTAATTTTAAATTTATATAAGTAGTATATATCTAATTGTATCACTTAAAATTTGGAATTTTGAATTTTAAGACTTAAAATTTGGGAAGCTATAAATATTATACATCAAAGAGTTTTTATTGCTCACAAAAAGACATTAAATTCAAAAAGTGTCTTGAATTGGACCTCAATAGCAAGAAAAGGGTCCTCAGCTCGTAAACAAGATTATATCTCCTCTGTTGATGACTGCTTGAAGTTATGCAGTAAGGCAATTAAACACAGGAAGTCTGAGGGGAAAGGGCTATTGCAGGTGGGCAATAATTGTTTGAGAATTCCCCAAGTAAAATATTGGTGTGGAGTTTCTTGGACTTATCTTTGTAGGAGTGGGAATTGTGAGATGGACCACCCCAAAAAAACATCTGTTCAGTGTAGGAATGTTGTAAAGCAATTAAACACAGGAAGTCTGTCGTTTTCTCTAAAAGACTCGGCCACTACAAGTGGACACGTTTCTTTCACGTCACAAGTGGACACGTCATTCACGTTTTCTTTCTTTCTTTTTTTCTCTTTCTCTTTCTAATATTTAGAAAAACATCTTCACCCTATGACATTATGAAGGTAAACAGCTTCAATATCGTGTGATGTGTTTAATTTCATTAAAACATTAATTATCTACTTATATATTTTTTTAATAGAATCAGAAATATTTTCACTGAAGCAAACGATGGAAATTACGATATAGAAAAAAAGAATTTAAGAAATGTAAATGAACCTTTAGAATTAACTGATTCTGCTACAAAATCATATGTGGATAGAATTCATGAACATTTTAAACAAGACGTTATAAATTTATCAGATGCTTCTCTTATTCATTCACAAAATGATAACTATAATGCAAAACATAAAAGAATTTCAAATGTGTCAGATCCAAAAGATTTACATGATTCAGCTAATATGAGTTATGTGAATAAAATTGTACAAGAATTAGAACAAAAAAGTCTAATACATTCAGCTCAAGGTAGTTTTGATGCTAAAGATAAAATAATTGGCAATATGAAAGATCCTGTAAACGAAAAAAACGCTGTTAATAAACGCTACTTTGAAAACAATGCTTTAGTTTTAAATAAAAATGTATTTGATGCTAAAAGCAAAAGAATAATTAATATCCCAACTCCTACTGATAAATACGATGTGTGTAATAAATATTATGTAGACAGAAAAACACTCATTAATAATAAAAAGAATGATAATATATTAGTACGAGATAATGATGGATTATATGTACCTTCTTTAATTAAAAATGGTATATATAAATTTGGAAATGTAAGACTTCGAATGTTGCAAATCCTGATAAATAAAGACGTCGCAACAAAAGAATATGTCGATTCTCAAAATTTTTATGCTACTATTTAAATTATCAATTGGTAGTGATGGACAATCAAATCAAATAAAATAAAACCTTTCTTACATATAGAAAAAATAGATTTTCTTTGAAATCAATTTATAAAATATTTAGATATCAAAATATGTCAATTGAAAAACTTATCTCCAGATGAATTAAAATTAGAAGTATTATCAGATGGTAATCAAAACAATTTAAAGCTCTATATATGTATAAAAAGAATTGACTTTTTAAATCTAAATAAATGGCGCAAATTGATTGGATAGAAGTAGCTAAAAACCCTCTTACTGAGGATTTAATTAGAAATTTTCAAGATACTGTAGATTGGAAATTAATTTCAAAGTATCAAAAATTATCTGAACCTTTTATAATGGAATTTAGAGACTAGGTTAATTGGGAATATATTAGTGCATATCAACCTCTTTCTGAAGCATTTTTAATACTAAACGAAGATTTGGTTTATTGGGATACAATTTCAAGATATCAAACATTAGAAAAATAGAAAAATTAGAAGATCAATAGAAAAATTAGAAGATCATGTAGATTGGAATAATATTTACACATACCAACAGAATTTATCTCCTGAATTTATAATAAGAAATTTACAAAAAGTTAATGATCGCTCTGTAATGATGAAAATACAACTTTCAGATGAAAATTTTAAAAAAATTTATAGACGAATGAAGCAATGGTATCTAGGTTAAAATTGTTTAAAAAAGTAATTTTTTATCTTTTTAAAAAAACACATACTTTGGCTTTTATCTTATCATTATTATTATTTTTTAGTGTTCATTTTTTCATTGGTAGGTCAAATTTTTTTGTTGAAATTTTAAAAGTGAAAAAAAGCTCTATTTTTCATCAAAAACAGCTTAAAAACACTAAAAATACTGAATATTTTAGTGAAAAAGACATAATTTTTGAATGAAAAACACACTTTTTTGTTTAAATTTTAAAAATGAAAAATGCTCCATTTTTACAGTTTTTTTTATTTTATCAAAAAACAGGTATAAAACTTGCAAAATAAGTCTTATTTTGCAAGAAATATAGCATTTTTAGAGTGTCCTCTAGCCCCCCCCCCCCCATATACTACTTATAATATTACAAATGCAAAACATTTGCATATTAAAAATTCGAATCTTAATTGAGAATTGTAAATTTTGCCTAGCGTATTTATTCTTTTTTTTTTTTTTTTTTTTTAATTGATTAGATTTATTTTACTGTCATTCATACAAAATATTCCAACTATATTTTTTATATTCCAACTATACTTAGATTTGGATGTATTATTTTCCATTTTGAAAATGTTTAACCTTTTCGTCCCTGCGGTGCAACTGTTGTACCGTAGATTTTTTCCCCCTTTCAAGCGCTCAACTTTCTCTCGCTCAAATTTCTCCTGGCAGTTGAGGGAGATTTAATTGCTGTTCTTTAGTGGCAGAAAGTCATAAAAACTAGGGACTAAAAAAGGAGAATTTTGGATGTAAAACAAATTTATTGGATCTCTTTTTAATCCTCATTTAAAAAATAATAGCCAACAGATTTGTTAATTCATCCTCATTATAGCGATTTTTTCCCTTATAACCAGTTGCTTTTTTTGTCAATTGAAAAAATATTTTGGATGGTTTCACGTCGTATGAGTTTGACTTTGATGATGAAATAAAAAAATGATTGAAAGAATAAGAAGAATATTTTGTGCACTTGGATTCTAATTGCTCTGATTGAACCTGAATTCAATTATAGTAGATTTCTTAATGACAATAATAATGCAGGTTTCTTTGCATCATTTGATTTTGATTGATATAATGCTAAAATAACATCATACATATTTTCATTATGAAAGGAATTCAACAATAGTCTGTTAATTGTGTCCTTGAATTAAGCAATTTCATATTTATAAGAATTTGAGATTCTCAGTGACGTACGAATTGAAACATCTTGCAATTTTTAACTATAAATAAATTGGTAGGCTGGTAACTGCGTTGGTAAACTATTTCCGAATTTCATAATATCTTGGAAAAAGAGCATGAGTCTTCATTTAAAAATTGTAATCCCTAACAACATGACTATCTGGTTCAATCATGATCAAAATTTATGGTTTTGAGATTGATATTTATTCAATTTAGGTATCCAACACTTAATAGTTCTTATAAAATTATTTACTTATGAAAAAATATGTTAGAAAAATACCAATTCTAAGGGTTCCGACATCCTTTTCTAATCCGACATTCTTTTTGTCTACATTTTTAATATTAGTTTAAAATATAAACACAATTTTATTTGTAAAAAAAAAGAAGTTTTTGTTTCCATTTGTTTTAACTTAAACATTCGTTATTCTAGTAAAAATATTGAATTTCTCGTTTAATTCTCATGAAGTAATTTATAATCATTTAAGTGTTTCTGCATTTTTGTTTCCCATTTCTGTAAATTTTTAAAGAGATGTTGGATTTCAAATAAATTATTTTATAAACTTTAGAATTAAATTGATTGGTTTTATCGAAAATATCTCTAAATGTAGTTGATTATACACATGTAATACTTAATAAATTAAAACAAATTTATCATATTTACAATAATCTAAAATTTATCAAAAAACAAGTTAATCGCTTTAATAATCAACTTAAAAATAATGATTTTGCTATTGATTTTATTTTAAAATGTGCAGGAAATAGGGAAACGCTTGTAAAATTGAAGTAATGCATAATTTTTATAACTACAGAAGGGCAACCAAAGGATTGAAGTTCTCATATGAATGCCGAAAACACCTTTCACTTTGATTATACTTTAATTTTTAATCTACATTAAAAAATTATAGTTATTAATGTTAGGAAGTTGGGGGAAACAAAATCAGAAGTGTTTTTAAGTATTTTTTAAAAAAAGATAGCCTAATATTTAAAATCACTCATTATAAATAGTAATAATATTTTCAACATTTAGTAATTTTAAAAATTAGGATAAAATATATTTTATGAATAAATTATTCAAATATTACATTTACAACACCTCTGTGTTGTGTAACAGAATGATAATAAAATTTAATTGCTTTGAACGGAATCAAAATAAATGCTTCGACTTTTAACATATTTCTTTTATAGCTCAGCAATATATTTCCTTTAAAATCATGTCAACAATTTGTCTCTTTAATTTATCAATTTCATTTGCCCTTTATTTCATATATATTTTCTACATTTCAATAATTCGTAAAATTTCAATTAATAAATTTTAAATTTAGGATTTAATTTTTAAGTTCTTAAAAAAGTGAAATTAACAATATAATACTTAAGACTGAAATAAATATTTTAAGATTTGTACTCACTCAAAGGATGCCAAATTCTTATATTATTCATTTATTTATTTTGATAATCGCTATTCTATTGATGAAAAATTGAAATTTTTTGATTACTCCATCCATTATAAAAATGATAGTAATATTATCAATAGTCATTCTTCTAAGAAATTATAATTTCATGTATTCTCGTTTTTACATTCATATTCTTGACATATACGTTTTGAAAGGATTAAGGCACACTTTGATGTCTAAATTTGATTTATTATTTAAAAATTCTTGCTGTCCTTAAATCTGAACAAAAACTTTCCACTGTAAGTGTTAAATTCACTAAATTTAGTCATCTATCATAGTTAATAAGTCTTGTTTATGGTATTTATAACTCTTTGGACAATATATAATAAGATTGTTTGTAAATATTTTTATACCTGAAAATTAAAATTTACTATTCAATAAATAATACTTTTGCCTTATTTTTAAATAATGATTATATTCTTAAAAGAAAAGATTTATTATTATGATATATATTCCGAATATACGTTATGAAATATATATCACAATTAATTACATGTCGGTTTATTTTAGAGAATATAAATAAACCGGGCGTACTTATTATTTTACATTGTAAAAAATTCCATATTAAAATTGTTTTTGAATGTTATAAATCTGTTCAAGGAGAAAGAAAATAATTCATTGCGTAAACCTTACTTAATAACCTTAAAAAGTTTTCTAGAAAGGTTCCTTAAAAGGTTTTCTAGATTTTAAATCAGAAAAATTGATTTTTGATTTCAAAATGAAATTTATGCATACAACATTACTTTTTTTATTTAAGTTTTATAATTTTTGAAAACTTTGTTATTGTGAGTTATAAGACATGCTCAACATTTAATAATCAACAGTTTGTTGAGTCTTACATAAGTAAAGTGTTAGCTATAGGAATGGGAATTGAAAATAGGGAAAACAATTATTTAATTTCTTCATTTGGTTAATAAACTAGATTTTGTATTATAGCAAATAACTATTATTTATTATTCTCATTGAAGTATGTAGTCAAAAGTATAATATTCAAAAGGTTTTCCTAAATGCAATTGTTTTGATGCAAAAAATTAATTTATTTAACTTAAAATAAAATTGATTAAAATTTAAAAATAAATTTTTGGATATTTATGTTGACGTAAAATGATACAATATTATGATAAATAAATTAATTTAAAGTCCTCAGGATAAATATTTTTGAAATTTTATCAAATTTTTCTAAATAATAAAAATTATAAAATCATCAATATATCTAAAGGCACCTAAATAATATGATTTTTCATAATATTGTAATAATAGATTTGGAATATCAATTATTGGTTTCTTATTATTAATTACCGACATATTATTTAATTTTATAATATTTTCTAAAATGATTAAATGAAAACAAATTTATCCAAATTAGTGTTACAGCCTCAGTTAACGTATTGGAGTTTTATTAGATTCTTATGAAATTTATGATTTAATGAAAATAATATTTTTAGTTTTAGATTGTGTTTTTAAGAAAAAACTAAAATTTTTTTGTAAATAGTTATTTTAGCAGAATTGTGTATTTTATGGGTTTTTGAATTTGATATTTCTTCATTTATAATTTAATTTTCTCTATATATTATAATATATAAAATATTATAGAATACTGTTATTTCGCTGTTCTATAATATATATTATATAATTATTATCTAATTGGGAAATGAAGAATCGAAATCGATTAATAATTCAGTTTTTTGTATTTACAAATGAATGATTCTAATGAAGAAATAAGTCAGGAAAACAGGAAATATCAGAATTACATGAAAAAAATGACGTAGAATATTATATCCAATCATATTTTCTCATTACATTATTAACACCGCCTAGATCTTAACGTCATACGCTATACATACACCCTTTCTAGATAAACCAGATTGTAATTGTAATCCCTTCACTTGGCAATCATTTGGCGAGAATAGAGCGGATATTGGCGATATTGCAGAATGTAAACAAATCGGGCTAGTTTAAGGGGATCTCCCCAATTAAAGAGTCAACATTTATATTTCCAGTACTTAATTTATTGAATTGAAGATCTATGATCAATAATTACTGAAAACTGATTTCCTAAAATGTCTTTCTTCAACTATTAGAAATTGTGGTTAATCTGCGCTTTAGGTCCCCTACTTCACCAACTCACAAATTTGAAGCGTTTTCTCGCGCATGCTCAATAATTATTCGTTTGTTTTAGCCTTTTCATTGGTCGCTAATTAAATTTCACTTTGAAACAGCGGTAGAATTTTTGCCATGGCATCGTTATTTTTGAAATCGCGCCAAGGAGGGGACCTAAAGCGCATTTTCACCGAAATTGTTACATCATAGTTTCTTTCTAAATAATTAAGCTAAATTTAATTAACTTTCGGTATAGAAATAGGTACCCCTTGGTTTGACGAAAATTGAGAATAAAACTGAATTTCTGGTAACTGTGGTGTTTTTTAATATTAGTTTAATTTTTGTGTAGCGGCTGCGACCAATTTGTCACACAGATCTTGGCATTGAAAAATCGCCACTAAAATTCATATAAGTTTTCTCTTTAAAAGATAAAAGTATTTCACAATTTTATTTGTATTATCTATTAATTAGGGTAAAAATTTACAAACATGTACAGTTTGACTTTTTGATTATTTTTTTTTAAAATCAAGATTTTTGATTTCTAAAATTCCTAATATTAAATTATTTTGCCAAACTAAGAGTTATTTGTCTCTACACCAAACCAGAATTAGTTTTACAAGAACTAATTCATGTAATTTTCTAATGAAAAATGATTAATTAAAACGGAGTGTTTTAAATTGTCCAGTAATTTTTTTATAAACTTTAGTTGCCCAAATAGAATGCTGTAGATTATCTTTAGTCATCCTTAGCTTTATCTTCAAATAAACAATTCAAAATCCATTAAAAATGGTAAAATCAGCTAAAATTTTGAAAAATGGGTTATATATTATCTTTGTGAATATTTATAGTAAATCAATTACATGAATGATTTAAAATCTATTTGGGTGATATGAGCTTTAGGCCCCCTCCTTGGCACGTTTTCAAAAATGGTGATGCCACGGGGAAAATTCTGCCACTATTTCAAAGTGAAAATTAGCAACCAATGCAAAGACTAAAACAAATGAGTAATTATTGAGCATGCGCGAGAAAACACTTCCAATTTGTGAGTTGGCAAAGTAGGGGACCTAAACCGCAAATTAACCTCTATTTGCATACGTAAATATGGAAAGTAAAAATTCATCCTGAAGGGATACAAGTTTGAGTATTCTTGTATGTATTCTATTAAAAATAAATATTATTAAAGTAAGTGTTATCAAAATATAGTGTAAATCCTATAGTAAAATTTTTTAATCTTTTCACATATCTTCAAAAAAAAAAAAAAGAAGAAACCAAACAATTCATCAAGTACAAAATGTTACAGGGTTAAAAAAAACTAGGTAACTGTGTACGTGTTTAGTGCGATTTTAAATTTTTGCGCCAAGTCTGCACAGTTATCTTGCCAACCTAAATTACATCACTATGTGCAATATCTGATTACCAAATATCAATAGTGCTCGAAATTCATCTTTGGAATTGTTTGCTGCAGTAAATTTCAATTATTTCATAATTACTTACTACAGTAAAATTAAAATGCTAATAACTAGAAACTAATTTCTCAAAGATTGCAATATAAACAAAGTATTCAGCTATCAATAGTGGATTACGACCAGTCAATAACACTAAATATATAACATAAATAAAATGTATTTTTATGAAAACTCAAATTTTAATCAACAGGGCATAAGCAGTGGCACTCACCTTATAAAAATTCCATGTAGTGTAATATTACCACAATTTAAGCTGAGCAATAAAAATAAATCTATAAAATAAACATACATTCTTACCAGGGTTTCTAATTAGAATTGTTATTCAGAATAGTAATGTTTGATTAAAAATATTATTCAAATCCTTGGTTCAGATTTACTGTACGGTCGCTCTTAGTAAATTTTTACCAATTCTTTTCTTATAGTTTTAACTCATTACAGATGGTTAGTAATATCAAATGAAAATGGTTAAGGGTTTAGTAATCTGGTGAATCATTATTCTTATGGCTAAAAGTTTGACCCTAACAATCTTTTGCTTATTCAAAACTTGGATAAGAGAAAGGTTGCTGTATTCCTTAATTATAGCTGGGCACTTAAAATAAACTGTTTTGTTAATGTTCTCTAGGTGAAATTATATCTCTAGGGAACCTTTTTTTGCTTAGTCAGTTCTAAATTATGAGGGCTTGTATTCCATAGCAAAGTCAATATACTATTTTAGTATGTTTCTAGTTTTCTGTTTTAGTAAAGTCCTAATTCTTCAAAGAGATTAAATTTATCAGCTTTTGACTTGAATGTTTAGCTGTATAACATAAGATTTGTTTGTTGGGGATAGGTGTATAATAAATTA
>JAPDSC010144840.1:2197-26856 GCA_026290005.1 Latrodectus geometricus
AAATGATTATGATTTAAATTTGTCTAAAAATTATATCAAAGCTATTTTTTAAAATTTTACATGTCTGGGTTTTCCCAATATTTTAATGCTAGGCAAAATCGATAAATTTAATTTATTTAAGAAGCGGATAACAAACGTTGGTAGTTGCAGAAGAAATCGTAAATTTCAATTAATGAAACAAACAAAAAAATTGGAGAAATATTTTTCCCAAATGACGTTATATAGAAAATTAAACAAACAAGAACATAATTATTTTCCTTAATTTTTTACTATCTTATATATTTTAATAGTTTGAATTTAAATAAAACTTCCAAAAGTACAATATGCTATTGGAAAAAAATATATTAGGAAAAACAATTGATAATGAAGTTGAAATTGCTTCAGAAAGGCGATCATTCATTTTATTTAAATTTACAATTTTTTTGAATAAAAAGACAGGACAAAAATTTTGATTTTGGAAACTATATTTGTTATTTTAAATATATATTTTAACTAAAATAAGATTTAATATTTCAATCAATAAATTAAATATCTCAAATTGTTTGAAATATTGGATTCACAAACACTTTAGTAAATATTTTTCTTTTATTCATAATTTTAAAAAAAAATATTTATCTTAACGGAAGATAAAAATATTTATCTTAAAGGAAGATAGATTCGACTAACACTGTTATGTGTTGGCAATAATAATAGAATATTAAATTTAATTTAAATTATTTGATGTACATAATTTCATTGAGTTCCATGTTTAATGAATATATTTGCCTTTTATTGATGCAATCTCTTAAATCAAGATTTATTTCCTAATTGTTGGAAGAAGCATGCCCAGATTGGAGAGTAAAGGGAGAATTTTGGAGAAATTTTAAAGAATAACAATTATTGAAGAACTAGTCATGAAACTATTAGTGAAAATTTTGGAAACAATAATTATATTACTATTCATTAAAAATATTGAGTGACTTCATAAAAACTGGCATAGATTTGTAAAGGTCCAAATTTTACTTATGGTATTAAATGAAGTGTGATTGAAAGTCAATATGATATATTATTCATATTCTTAAGCAATAAATTATTTCGCCTTTTAATACAATATATTAATAATTATGGTGTTAATAGTTAGAAAATTTCACATAAAATCTCTATATTTCTTATTTTTAAATATATAAAATAAAAGTATGAAAAAGAATGCTCACAGCAAAATTTTTAAAAAAAAGTGCAAATATTAAACTTTTTTCAAATAAACCAGCTTTCCAAAAGCCTGGGAATACTTCTTGGAGATAAATCATTAGGATAAACTGTTCAAGATTTCAAAACCAATGTGAAGTCTTTGCTTAAGTTCTTATTTTGCAATAGTATTATGCATTAGCACATTCTATATTTGTATGCATTTTTTTCAGGTTTGAAAGGAATGCCTCTGTCTGCCAAAGTGTTACGATGTGAAGGAAAAGAACCTCTCCATTTTACAAATCTGCAAATAGGTGTCATGTAAGAAAATCCATTTCCCTTTATTTGTTTTCGCAATAAAAACAAACAATGCTTTCTCTACCGTTTCGCTCAAAAGAACGCTAATGGATTTAAAGAGGAATTAATCTTTTCATTTCTTTATGCAATTCGGTAAACGCTTGCTTAGCATGATTCATCGTGAAAAGAAATTTGAAAGGAAATTAAGGGTAAATTATTTGTGTAACTATAGGAAACATTTATCTGGTAAATTCCATTGTCTTTGTTATAAAGAAATGTATTATGAAATAAAGTATAATATGCAAATCATCATATATTTTTTATGATTACATTTAGAGATAAATATTATTAGAATGAAAAATATTTAATTTTTGCGAAATAATATCATAATTTAATTTTATTGCAACTACATGCAATGTTCATTATTTTTAAAATATTAAAAATAAAGATTTATTATTATAATATTTGCTTTGAATCGTAACTTTTTTATAGCTCTGTATAATATTGTGATAAATATTCTTTGTTAAAAATTATGTTAAATAAAATATTCCTAATAAAAAACATTTTTAGAAAATTTAGTAAGATTAATCTTTTAAAACAAAAATATATTTCTTACATTTTATATAAGGAAATAAAATCTAGTTTTACGAAATCAATTTATTCGACATTTCATCGATGATTATTCGTTCGGTTTTAAATTTTGATTTTTAATTTATTATAAGGAATATGTTTGTTATCTTTACATCAATGTGTGTATTTTTCAAAAATATCACCTGCCTAAAAACCTAATTTTACCACAAACACTGATTACCTAAATGTATTACGCCAATTTCTTGTCTTTATAATCTAACTTAAAGATGCATTGATATGATTGGTTTGGTCATTGCTCTCGTTATCGAAGGTAATGAGTTTGAAACCTGACCCAATATATCCGTAATATTCAGTAATGGCAGCTGAAGTATGTAAAATACGTATGTCGTGGTCACAATTTCCTCTACTTAAATCAATACTTTTGTGGACTGCAGACCATATCTAGAATTCTTCTGAATGGTCCTTGCTACTAAATTATTCGGATTCACTTCCGGAGACATGTTGTCACATCAACTAAAACCTCTCTAAATAATAGTGCCAACCCTTCCGCCTCTTGTTGTGCTGAAAAGTGAAAGTCCAAGTGTCCAGTCATAAGAATTAACAATATAATCTCATTTTGATATCAATCACATTGTTATTTGTGAATGATCTTTCTCTTAAGCTGTGTTAAATTTTTTTATAAGTAGCAATGTGAATTCGTTGATAATTAAAAATATTTAATATAGGAAAGAAAATATCTTAAAATGTGAATGAGGCAAAAATGTTGATAATCTATTTTATTAAATTTTATAAATGAATTTATTGGAAAAATAAATTTGGTTTTCCCACTTTAAGAAAAAATTATCATATCCTTAATAAAATTAATAAATTTCTATATTATTATTTAAATTGAATTAACTTTAACGCTTTATTTACGAGTTTGTTTTAAAATAAGTAATAATTTTAGAAATTCATGATGAAAAATTGCAAACGAATTGAAATACATTTATGAGTTTACTTATATTAAAATCTTAAAAAAGTCTTGCTATACTTGGAAATTTTCATTTAAACATTTGTACAAAATATTTAAATATAAAATAATTAAATTAATTTTTTAATAAGTCTTTCTTATTTTTCTTTTATTTATTCCCGTTTGCTCTACCTCTCTCTACGGATACTCTCTTTTACATAGAGAGAGAGAAAGAAATTTATATATATATTTTTAAATTTTATATATTTTTTATTTAAATTACTATTTAATACTATTCATGTGTATGTAGTAAAATATCTTGAAAACACTATACAAAAATTAACTATAGTTTAATTAATGTATTTTAATGAGTGATTATTATTACGAATGCATCCAAAATAAAGTAAATAGAAAATAATTATAACTAGAGTATTAAATTTGTTTAATTGAAATCTACCAAATAAAGCAGGAAATACATTTAATTGAAGTTTTAATGATCTTTAATTTTCAGATTCTTAATAGGAATAATCATATTATTTGTTCTAATTGGAACTTATTTGGATACCAGAGTAGTCTTCAGATTTAAATTTTGGAAGCAAGTATCGTCAGGTAAATTTTAAATAAAGCACATTTCTTTGATAATACATTAAATTCCAAAATATTTAAATGCATGTGTAATTTCTTTATTTTATATGTATTTAAAATTATAGATTCTAATCTTTTCCTTGTAGAAAATAAAAGACAAATTTTTTTATTCAAAAATGTATGAAATTATTTTATTTTTAAACTTAAGGGAAAGTATGCATTTTTAGTAACCAATTAGTCTCCAGTATAAACAGTATATAAAATTAAAAATTTCAGAAAATAAAAGACAATAGTATAAACTTAACTATAGATGCAATACGTTATCATTTTATTAGTTATAGCCATATATAAATGAAACCACGTTCATAGAAATCTGTTAAATTTCATCTGTTTAAGAAAACTTAAAATAAAGAGAAAATAGTGAAAACTTTCACTTTTCGTCTTGGATTGTATACTTTTAGGAAATTATATTTTGATTATTTATTAAAAATCATAAAATTGGTATATGGTGCATTATGTATTTATAAACTCAAAATTACACTTAATAATGAAATTATTTGAAAAATCCAAAGAAATTTAAATAAGTTTTATAAATTGATAAACATGACGTCATAAAGATCAAAATGTCAGGCGGGAAAATAAAATCTATTATAATGTATTAGGTAAAACTAAACTCATATCTGCCTCTTGTATTTTTAAACTTCTATCTAATTAGTAGTAGAATTTTTCATTATCAGTATTTCTAAAATACAAGTATTGAACTTGTTTTAACAAGCATGAATAATACTTTTGCATTTATCTTTTTATAGGAATTATAGGTGAAAGTTTAAAATGTTTCTCCATCAACAAAAACTTATCAAAACTTCTGAAAATGAACCAATCAAAAGAAAACTTTGGAGTCCTGAACGGGTTGCGGGTTTTGTCAATGGTGTGGGTCGTTTTAGTACATACCTATGGATTCAGCCACGTCCAGTCTTTTTGTAGGTATTCACGAAAGATTTTGAAGTATATTTTGTACTAAATAAAATGATGAAATTTCAGAATGATTTGTAACATAATATTTTTTAATGAAACGAAGCATAAAGTGTCAATATTACTCCAAAATTTATGATTCAAAATTGGAGATTTAGATTCATATCTAATTATGACATTTATATTTTAATTATATTTCTGAATTCTGGTTTTGTTTTAGCTCGAATGAAGAATGCTCAAAATGCTTTGAACGAAGTCACTTTTGGTACAATTATTAATGCATGGATAATTGTAGACACTTTTTTCGTCTTAGGGTGAGAATTTTATTTAAATTTAATATTAAATGGAAAATTTCATCTTCTTAATATTGAGCTTTTTACATTTATGAAATTTTCTATCTAAAATAAAATAATTGCTAATAATTAACAGAGATATATATTTATAACATTAAATATTCAATATTATGAAATAAAACGTGAGGATTTATTTCATTGCTTTTCAAACTTATGACCTTTGATTAATTGTACAACCGTATATCGTAATATTAAATCTCTAAGACTTATTAATACTGCTGATTATATCCACCTTTTATCTAGTTTATCTATTTATAATTTAGTAAATGTTTAATAAATCTATATTTTAATTCAGCTTCATCTGTTGAATTCTTTTAGTATTAAAAATGTAACAGAGAATTTGAGTGACTGTACGTTATCTCGCAAATATAAGTAGTGTTTTAAAGTATTGTTGAACATTATCATAGATATTATTGAAAGCTGAAACTTTTATTACTTTTATTAATTGGTATTTATAAGTAATGATAGTCGATAACAGATTAAAGTAAAAAAGAGAATTTTACCAAATAAGAATTCTTGATTCTGACATTTATTAAGATTTTATTATTTTAGATATAAAATGTATTATCCTTTACCCCTATAACTGTTATAAGAAATAGTTATTAGAACATAGTTGTGAAATAAAACAATGAAATATGCATAAAATATTTTCCATTAAAATATCAGATGCTTAGGAACTAGAGGATAAATAAAAATAGAATTCTGCTTAAAGAAAATTCAATACAATAAACGAATGTTTTATTTATATTTATGTGATAAATGTTAGCTTCTTTTTATGCAACATGTGGGAATGATTTATAAATTTTTCATTCATATTTAAACTTTGAAATTACAGACAGCTGTTAGCTATGTAATCAGTGTAACCAGAGAAATGAATTTAAAAGTAGTGTTGTATTTGCATCCTATATCATACGATTAAAAGTGTTCTGACACCATGTTTGATACTGATATGAAATAAAAGTATTGCAAATACCATTCTATTAGGGATGACTATTTAGGATGACAGTAGATTAATAATGTTGGATACTACATAAAATGTAAAAATGTCATTATCATTCAACTTATCCTACTACATTACATCATTCTATGTGAAAATAGATATCCACATGATTTTTCTTTTACAATGATTTATGAGTAAATAAAAATATAATTCTCTATTAAAAAAGATCAAGAAACTAAACTGTTATATCCATTAATTGTATGTTAAAATTGTACCAATAAGTCACTGCAATCATGTAAAAATTTTGTTCATTTTGTTTTTCCAATTACATAATTAGCTAAAAATTATAACACTCGAATTCTGTCCAAAAAGTTTAACGATTTAAAATAAAAGCAAATAATCCTCTTAACTTTTCTTATGTATAAGTATAATTAAATTAAAAAATGCTTTTATTTTAAACAAATTTAGAAAGAAGAATACAAATGTAAAAAGTTAGTTAAAGAAAACCAAAACTATTTTGGATCTTTAAAAAGTATATCAAATGACTTTTAAAAATGGTCTTTGCTCTCAGAAATCCAGTACATTAGTGGTGAAACTTATTTTTTTATTATGTTTATATACGTTTTGTCTTACATAATTATGTACGCATGTTATAATGTTTATATAAATCTAACTATTTTATAATTTCTACTAATGTGGTTTAATAATAATTATTACTAATGTTCAAGAAACTATCTAATTATTACTTTGTTAACTATTTCTTTATGGTCAAGGGATTAAAACTAAATTTTAATTTTTCGGGTTGAAATATTATCAATTTGTAAAATTTTTACTAGTAACGGAAAATTGTATTTTCATTTCGATTTTATTAGATGGTATATTAGTTGGTATGATTAACTGTTAGTTTTTAGGATTTGTGTGTATGTTTCAATCCAAATCATGAAAAATGTACTTTCATTTAAATTAGAATTTTACTATTGTATTAATCAAAGATTGTTTTAAAATCAAAATTCATTTGAAGCTGTAATTTTATTAATACAATTAATATAAGTATTAACCAAATTTAAAATCTATCGAATAAATCACGAATCTAAATAAAAATTTGTTTAATTACTTAATGTTGACAGCCTTAATAATGAATTTTATGTTACAATTCTCTTCCATTTTAACTTATAAAAATTATGCAGATGTTTTATTTTATTATAATTTTCTAAAGATTTTAGAAAATCAAGTTCAAAATAAGTTACCTTTTCAATATGCCTCACAAGCAGCATCTAGAAATTTTCAGTGATAACAATTTCTGGCCATAAGTTTTAAACAAAGATCAATTTCATGAAAATAAACTTTGTCCTGATATCAACAAAGAAAGGTTAGGAAGATAATTTTATCTCAAAGACAACAAAGCCAAATTTACTTAAAATTTTGACAAAGTAAAAAAAAATCTATAAATCCTTAACTTTTAATATTTTCAAACAATACTTCTCAGAAAGATTATTTTATCGTAATAATATCTTGTTAAATAAGCTCATAAGTATTTAAATCATACAGCTTAGTTTATAAATTTATTTAAATTTTTATAGGGCCTTTTTAGTATCTCACTCAAACTTGAAAGCTTTAGATAGAAAAAGTGGAAGTCTCAACTTCTTAAGGTACTACTTACACAGGATATGGAGGTAAGAAAAATAGATCTTTCCTTTATTTCTTACGATAAAATTCTTTGTTTTTAATCCTTGATTGATTGATTGAAAAAATAATTTTTCCAAAAAAAAATTTAATTTCATTGATTATGAATCTTTTAGTAACAAAAATATAAAAAATTAATAATTTAGTATTACAATTTTACATAAATGTTTTATTAATTGAATAATTTTCACGGAAATAACTTACCAGTGAGAAATATTAGTTTCTTTTATGAAATAGTTTAAAAATTACTTATTAGAAGAAATTAATATTTGATGAAATAATATATAAAACTCTTTTAATTAATAACGTAAAGATTAAAAAATTAATAATTTGCACTAATTTTAAGAAATTTCTCTGTTTATTTTTATATAATAGTAACAGGCAATCTTAAAATAAAAATTTTTATTAAATTACTAAACTTATATTATATAACCGAGAGGACAAAAAAGATTAATCCAGTGCTTTTATATTTCATAATGTGATAGACATCAATGACGTCACGATAACTAGGAATCGAGGTCAGAATCATTTTAAATTGTGCCTCTCTAGGGAGTAAAGAACATAAATTATCTACCGTTGCTGACCCATACGAACAAATTCTTGTCCCCGTAAGCGAAATCACTCATTTTAATGGGGGCCTCAATAGGTTTTTGACAACACTTTTCTCGAATCTCAAGGTTACTTCAATTTCTAGGTAATCCTGTAAAGTAAATGAGACCAGTTTTTTTTAAGTAAAAAAAAGGCATTATGTAATACATTCTTTTAAATCCGTGTTCCTACTACTAGATTTTTTTTTTTTTTTTTTTTTTTTTTTTTTTGTAAAATGGCATTTACGAAGGGAAAATATGATTTTAAAACGATACAATTACGATGTAAATAAGTTTTTACTGTAATATAAAAACTTTAATTTTGTTATTCAAAGGTAATTAAATACTCGGTTATTCTAAATCGAAGCTAATTTGATACTAGATTACCCTAAATCTAAAAATACATTCCAAAATTTAAAATAGTTTGTGTTCTTTATAAAATTTATATCTAGAAACTTTATATTTAAAATTTTAATAATCAATAAGAATTTAATATTAAAAACCAATAAATTAGAATTAAAATTAATTAATAATTTTTACTTTGAAATCAATAAAGCTGTCTTTTAAAATTTAATTAAATTTTTAACTAACCTAACATTCATTAAGTAACTATTAACTAGAATATGTATTTGATATGACAATTAATCACACATACTGATAAAATAGTCACACATTCATCTTTAAGTACAATTATAAAATTATCAAAACGGATGAAATGTTTTTATTAAACTGGACTACGTCAACGAATAAATTTTGGTATATTTAAATTGGAAAAAAATAATTTAAAAAATATATGAAGTTTTATTCGGAGAATCATTTTTATTTTGAAATTTTATTTTTTAAATTATTTTAATTTTTGTTTTATTCGAGAATTTAAAAAAAGTACACTCATTTTGAAATATTTCAAATATTACAAATATTACTAATTATTCAAATATCTCAAATTTGATCAATAAGCAAGAACTTATGAAATTTTAAATAAACATGATGAAAAACAAAATTTGCTCAATAGATATAATTGATCATAAAGTGAAACATGCACAATATAAAAAATCGGGATACATACTTATCAAAACTCATCATTTAGCTAACAGCGAAAAAATACTTGGAACTGCAGGAAAATTTTCAAACAGATAATAAAACAGTAATAAAACAGATTACTTAATTGAGCAATATATAATAATTTAGTTAAATGTTCATAATAAAAAAGGATAGTTTGAATAAATAAATATTAAAACTGTTGAAAAACTGAAAACATTTGATTCATAATTTTGTATTCTACAAATATTTGAAAGTATTTAAATGATAAGCACAATACTCTAAATTGTACGTTTGGGATGTACTTTTAAATTTATATATTTTCTTCCTCTTTCAAAAGTAAATATACAAAAAATCTGATTTTAAATCAATAGAAATAAAGGACAAATAATGTTAAAATGTGATAATAAAATTTAAAAAATTTTTAATCATTTCAGTAATTTTAGATACTTCTAATTTTCAAATTTAGATATGTTGCTTTTGAAATTTCTATATTGATGGCAAGAACAATTATTATACTATCAAGAAAAATATTTTATTGTTGTTTCAAATGTTTAATAATTAATTAAAATCGTGAAGAGTCGTAAAATAATGTTAAATACATAATATATAAATAAATACAGAAAAAGTTAAACCATATAGCATTACTACTAACAAACTTTAAAAACTCTTTCTTTCATCCAGAACATTCCTTCGATATACAGAGGAAGGAAGCAGTTTGCCAGACTTCATGAGATCTATTGACTGTTGATTGATATTGATCAATGCATAGAAAGATGTGTTTTTCCCAATATAATTTTATAATATATATATATATATATATATATATATATATATATATATATAACATCCTATTAATACTAGTAAAATCATACTACCTTTAGAGGACAGATATATTTAGGTTTTGAATGTAATCATTTGTTTTTGAGTCATATTGAATAAGTATATTTTTTGCATTAATATATTGCTAAAATGTGTAGTTCTTAAAGTTTATTATGTATTTTAGATTATAAACACTGTATTTTTCAATTTTTGTTGAATTAAAACATTTCCAATATTATTGATAAGTTTGTGTCAGTTTTTAATGAGGCAATTTATATTTGTTCAGATTGACTCCTCCAGTAGGTGGCGCATTGCTTGTAATGTTCCTGCTTCCCCTATTGGGTTCTGGACCTTTATGGAAAGATGTCATTGGTAAACAGGTTGGAAACTGTGAAAAGTACTGGTGGCAAGCTCTTATCATACCCATTAATACTTGGACACATTTTGACGATATGGTAAGAATATAAAATATAAATTTCAACAATGAAGTAAGTTTTCATTGAATTGCATTCATAGGCATGTTAAAAAGGGAAATTTTCAATCTATATATTGAATTCATGAACGAAATAGTAAAATTGCAAACTATAACTAAACATTATTTTATAATGTCGTGGCATTTTCTCGAAATATGGAAACTTTACACATTTATACTTTTAATAAGCCATTTCTCAAAGAATGAATTATCTTCCATAAGCATAAGATATACTCTACTTAATGTTCATCAACATAATTTTATTTTACACTGATTAATTATAATTTAAATGTTACTAAAAACTACTTTTTACATTCTTGAAAAAACCCCATAAGTAATGTTTTGCGAAATATTTTTTTCAATTACGAATGCTTAGTTTTAAATTCAGCATTTACATTAAAATTGAAAAACAAAAAAAAATCAATACGAAGAGCCAATTTTTTATTTTATTTTAGAATTATTTTGAAATTAGAAAGCTTATAAGTAATTTTTATTTGAAGGAGATAATTTAGTTTTATTAATTAATGTGTACAGTCATGAAATATGTAAATCAAAAAAAAGTTCCTACGTTTATCTACATTGATTCCAGCAAATAGCACGAAATTGCTTTGCTCTATAATGTAGTAATTTTCGAATTAAGATGAAGTTACTTTGAGTAAGCCTTTCACTCCATATCAAAGCTCAGGTACTGAACCTTTTCCAAACTGGGTTAAAACTAGTCAATAAATACCCTTTCCTTTCAAATCTTGATAGACTTCTTTCGGAACTATTATCGGTTATATTATCTTTCGGAACTATTATCGGAACTATCTCGCCGATTATAGTTACACATACTCCTTGTCTGTTCACTCAGCAGTTTGAAATCAATGAAAAGCAAACTATTTGGTCATATTTGCCTCTTTTCTTGTCTGTTCACACAGCAGTTTGAAATCAATGAAAAGCAAACTATTTGGTCATATTTGTATAAAAGCTACCCTGGTGAATATTATATCAGAATGTTTGCCTGTGACATTTTTTAATCAAAAGAAACTATTTATTGATAAATAGCGTTATCAATTCTGTCCAGAGGAGCGTTAAATATCATGTTTCAGTCATCTTTTGTTACGACAGTCTTGAAAAATGTTGACTTCATGGAAGTTTAACATTCAAATTTTTCTTGGAATCAGTTTAGTCTTGAAAAATGAATCTCCCTGACACTTCAATAAAATTTCTTACACTTTTTACTGGAATATTTCGATATGTAAGATCTGATACTGAGAATTTTCAAAGCCATAGGTTTAATATACTATTGATATAAGCCAAGGATTTAATATGGCAAGTTATAGATTACTGCCAAGCTATAGACAAGTTATCGGGTAACCATACTATTTTCGGTGGAATTGGGAATACAAGCAAGTTTATCTCATAAAAAAATTTATTATTCATGAGATAAACTTGTTATAATTTATTTTCAAAACGCTTTGTGATATGTAAGATCCTGTACTGAAAATACTTCAACTCATAGATTTATGTAAATTACATCATGATACATTCGATACCTCTTTTCTTAAAAGGATGGTTGAAAAATTGAATTTTATAATTGAAAGAGTAAAAAAGGAAAATTCTACAAAATCTCCATTTGTAAGCTTGTACTTTTTTCTGACTTTGAAGATATGAAAATTGACTTACATATGAGATTTTTAAAAGAAAAACTTCAAATTCTAAGCATTAAATATTTGATTTGACGTAAGTTAATGGTGTAAGTATTTGCTAAATATCCTTAAAACATATATTCCTCTCCAGTTAATTTAACTTCATGTTGCACATGTATTCCTTTAAATGATTATTTGTTCTGTAAATATATTCATTTATAATTTATATTATTTTTGCTTTCAAGGATTTATATTCTTCTTGCTGTATTATAATTAGATTAAAGTAAAATCTTATTCGTGAAAAGGCCTAGCATATAAATGATTGAAACATATCAGGCAAAAATTTAATTAATTAATTGCTTATAACCATTATTCAATTAATACAAAAATTTTATTTGACAAATATATTTCGAAAGATCTAAGAAATTTTTAATGGAATTTGATTGGATTTTCTTAAATATATATTCAATATTTTTCTTTAATATTAAATTTTTTCTGTAATAAATTTTGAAATCATTTTGTAATACCCCTACACGGAAACATTATTAAACCTTTATTTTTCTTTTTTGGTTTCAGTGCCTTCTTCATACTTGGTATATTGCAGCTGATCTCCATTTATATTTTCTGGCACCAATCATCTTAATTCCTTTGTATAAGTAAGAAATTTTATTTTAATAAATAATTTTAATAATGATAATTAATTTTACTAGAATAAAAATTTTTAAAACCTTGAAACTAATTTTACATTATGTAATAAATTTAATGCCAAGCTATAGACAAATTATCGGGTAACCATATTATTTTCTGTGGAATTGGGAATACAAACAAATTTATCTCATAATAAAAAAAGTATTATTTATGAGATAAACTTGTTGTAATTTATTTGAAAGATGTTTTGTGATATGTAAAAAAATTACATTATTAAATATTATCTTGTATTAGAAAAAATATATTATTGCTTAGTTATTTTTAATAAAAAGGTATAATTGCTTAAATTAAATTAATTTCTATTCTTATTACAGAATTAATTGCATTTAATTCACCTTTTCAAATTTATAAAATAAATTTATTTTTAAGCCTTGATTTATTTCCTTAAGGACAATAGGATAAATACTTATGAAATTAATTTAAGTATAAATTATTGTTTAATTTATCTAAAAAGGGTAGGGATTTTTATGATTTGATAGATTTATTCTATATTAATAATTTTATTTAAATATATTGCAATAGAAGTTTGCGATGAGGGAGAAACATTCTTGGTGCTTGAGCATATTATTTTATTTCGAAGTTGAAAATAAAAAAGTATTAAATTGTCAATTTTCTAAGAATTTATTAATAATTTCATAATATATATCTAATTATTTATTTTCATATTAAACCAACAGATTTTACATGTGTTATTGCTTCACAGTTTACTCCCCAACCAAGTAATATTTTTGACTATTGCAGGTGGCCTATGATGGGATTTTTAGTAATGCTCTTCTTAACTCTTTGTTGCATGGGCATTATGGCTGCTCTCACAATAATGTTTGACTTCTACCCAACATTACTTTATTTCACTCCAGATGAAAAGTAAGTATTATTTTAAGCATAACTTCTTAGAAATTGTAGCTAGAGAACTTTGTTTGCCTTCCTAGATCATTAATTTTCCTTTATAAAATTATTTACTTTATTTTTGAAATATTGAAGATAACAAAGTCAAATTTAATATATTTTAGAGTTCAATAACAATATTTTTACATTTTTTAAGCTCCTTTTTTTTGCGTTTATTTTCACTTTTATAAATTATGTTTTTTTAAGTAGTTTTATTTGAGATGTTTTTATCTAAAATCAAATTTATTGTTTTTATTTTAAAATTAGAGATATTTTATTTAAAAGAAAAATAAATTTATAGTTATTATTACACTAAGTAACTTTTAAGAATAACTTCCACTCAAGAATTGAATAAAAATATTTAAACAGCAAGAATAAAGTTAATATTTTTATTTAATTAAATGGCAACTTTTATTTAGTTACTTAAAATTAAACATATAAGATTTTCGATAAGATAAACTGACTCCATTATTGTAAATCGTATATTAGATTATTCGTAAACTGGAAATTTTGCTAATCTTAATAGCTGATTATTTCACATTTATTGACGATAAATAATTTCAATATAATATGGCAAAATATTGTAAAATGCATATTATTTTAAAAATTTTAGTATCTAAGATTAGGAGTAATTTCTACTCCCAATCTTAGATACTAAAATCAACATCCAATGTTTTTTCCTTTAATCTAACTTCTGTTGTTTAAAACATTAATCTACTAAATTAATGATTAAATCTTTATCACTTAATAAATTCACATAAAAAGGAGATTATTTAAAAAAATCCTCAAGTTTTTCCCATTTCAAAATTATAGCCTTTTCATGTATAACATATTACAATTTTTCGTTTTTAATGAATATTTCCTTTCCTGTCTATTATTATCTTGAATAAACCAATGATTAATCAACTTATTTCATGAAATACTTTATGTTTAATAATTTTATAGGTTCACGAAATTTATTTGTGACATGATGTATTTCAAACCTTACCCGCACATGGGTGCATACTGTGTTGGTCTAGCTTTAGGATACTTCGTACTTAATCACAGGAAAAAGGAAATGAAGCCTGTATGACTTTTAATCATTTTATTTATGAATTAAACATTTAATAATATCCTGAGCAAATTAATAACTTTTAATATTTTCTTGAACTTATAAAAATTGCAAGCATTTCATTTAGTTATGTTACTAAGAAATTTTGGTTAATGTGTTTAATAATTATCTTTATTTTATTTTTACGGCAAATTTTGAATTTCATTGACAACAATGCATGTCTTATGAAAATTCTTAGTATCTTCACACTTCTTCTTTCATTTGATTATTTCTTTCAAAATATTAACACTTGATTAATAAAATAAATTTATCCGTTTATTTATATGTAATATTTTAAAATCAAAATTATAAATTTAAAGTCTTCTACTTCAAAAAATTATAATTACTAATTTTCAAAATAATTTTTAATGTTAATTAAATAATATTAAATATATGAAATAAATTTATCCGTTCACTTACATTTAAAATTTTAAAAGCAAAATTATAAATTTCAAACCGTAATTTTATCCTATCGCACTTATGTTTAATGTTTTAAAAGCAAGATTACTAAAATCTTATACATAACATCAAAATATTATTTAAAAATTTACATTTAAAATTGTTCTAATCAAACTTTCATATTCATTATAAAATTTTGTATTACCCACTTAAATATGATTTTGTATTTTTATGACATGCAGATAAAAGAAATATGTGTTAAAATGTTTAGCAACAAAAAGATGTTTGAAATGATTATGAAAAACACATTTTAACTCAGGCTCAGAACACATTTTTTGCATAAAAATTGAAAACAAAATTCCAAAAAATAATATTATCTCAAAACTAGCTACCAAATCGGTAATATTTTTAAGTAAATAAACATAAACTCAAGCCACAGTTCACTTTACTGACTTTACTGAGCAATTCACTCAATATAAAACTGTAACAACTCCAGAACATTTATACTTTCTTATCTTTCTAAGAAAGAAAATATTATAGAAAGTTTTTTGCTTTATGTTCGCATCGGCTCCCAATATATCTGTCTTTAACTTTATAATATCGATAAAGATATTTGTTGTATAATCCCAGAAAATCATGATGATTGGCAGTATTTATCGACAGATTCTATTTCTCTCTTCGATTGGAGAACTATCGAATTCGCGTGGGGAGAGCTACTGGTGAGGGTCATGCAGTTTTTGCTTTATAGAAAAATACAGCCATTTCAACAGATGTGATGATATGAGTGATAACTTATACGGCAGAAGGTCAGATTCAATCATCTTACGTATAATTTTAAAAGCACAATGATATGTGTATACTATTTGCTGCCGGTTACATTACGCTTTAGGACAGGCAATCTGTTGACTAGTCTTAAAAAGATATTGTCAGGCCCCATACGGATTCTAAATTTATAGACTACTTCTGTGTAATTAATACTAGAACATAAAATTCTCTAGATCTTTCAGCAAATGAAAATGCCAGGGACATTGTAGGCCTCCATACTTTTTTCACTTCAAAAAGTCTCAGATAAATAATTATTGAATGCTTGCTAGAGTAAATCACACGATAACATAAAGAATAATTATCATTATCCTCAATTTTCTAGAAGCATGCATCGCTTCTAGAAACTGCTACACAAACTACTTGTTTGAAAATTCAAAGTGCAATTGAACACCACTGATGAATTTTATTTCATTCATGTTCTAATTATATTACTATCCGCACAAGAACTGTAAAATGAAGAATAGTCTTCAAGATGGTTCATTTATTTTTCGAAAGAATAAGTAAAATACTTTGAGATGAAAAAAATGGAACTCAATATCCAAATAAAATCAAAAGCAAATGAAATTCTAAGCAAAAATAAAATAATTAAATTATTGTCAAAAAATATTTCAAAAGCAGTAACTAATTAAATTTTTATTTGAACTATCGAATAATATAATGGAAATACAGGATTCGAAAAAACAAAATTTAACGAAAATTAACAAAAATAATTTTTTCTTAGTGAATTCCAAATTTGCTTTAGAAATTAAAAATGAATATTTTGTATATTACCAAACAATAGGAAATACCACATATTTTCCCATAAATTTTAAAGTTATAATACTTTGATGGAAATATAACCTGTCAACACAGCATAAAAGTCATTGGATCTAGCATATAAACATTTGACTATAAGTGACTATAAAAATGCACTTAAATTAAATTGAACGAATTTCACTTAATTGTATCCTTCAGCACGCGAAAAGAGAAAAGAAATAATAAAGGAAGTAATATAATATGTAAAATATGTTCCTCTCCTCTTTAAACACCGAAATCAATATAATTCTATTTATAATTACCTGCGTCATTCCATAAATATGATATAATAAAAAAAACTTTTTGAAAAAAAAGTGCAAAAGGGATTGTTTTTGATTTAAAATAGAAATAAATAATAAATTATATATTTCCATGAAAAATATCCTAGGAAAGCTGCATTAAATCCCCGAAAATTCAGGACAAACAATTAGAGATAGAAAAATGAAAGCTTCTCTGAATACTGTTTTATAGATGTTTACAGAATAATATGCCTAAAATTTAAATTGTAATTATATTGGGTTGTTCGGAAAATAATTTCATCTATCTCGACAGAGAATTTAATTATATTTCTACACAAACCCAACTCTCTTCATACTTAAGCTGCATAATCATATGTTATGAGAGCTGATATAGCAAGGCTTGTGTGTGAAAGAGTTCATTTAATTCTACAGTAGTGTTTGGTTGGTGCACTTTTAAATATGGAGAGCAATAAGCAGCATTTTTATCCTATTTTACTATTTATTGTAGAAAATTTGAAGATGCTGTTCAAGTCAAAAATAAATTAATGCATGGAGTGTGGAGATGATATTTATATGTATGGAGAAGATATGTTGATAGTAAGCCGGTGCCAGAACTGGTTTACAAAATTTTGATGTCGATGTTGCACCACGTTCAGGAAGTTCGGTTGAAGCTGATAAAGATTCGATAAAGGCATTAGATAATGCAAATTAGCGAATAACAATACATGAGATCGGTGAGAAGTTAGAGTTATCAAATTCAACTGTTTATGACCACCAGTTGAACGGCCTGAGCTTAATTTCGAAGCTCGATATCTGGGTTTCTCATGTTTTCACAGAGAGAAATTTGTGTCGTCAGTGATTCGCTTTTAAATCACCACGAAAATTATCAATTTTTGAAGTGCATCATTACTGGGGATGAAAAATGAGTTGTATATAACAATGTCAAACGCAAGAGATCATAGAGCAAAAAAGATGAACTGGCGCAAAGCTTTTCGAAAGCCAATATTCATCAAAAAAGGTGATGTTTGATGGGATTTTAAAGGAATCGTTTATTTATTTATTTTTTTTTTACTTTTTATTTGACAACACAACAATTAGTTCGGAAGTCTACAGTCATCAGCTGGACAAACTGAATGACGCACTTCAACAGAAAAGGTCAGAATTAATGAACAGTAAAGGTGTAGTGATCCACCAATATAATGCGAGACCTCATACATTTAGACATTCGCCAAAAGCTTTTATAGTTTGAATGGGATACGCTTCCACACCCACCATATTCTCTAGATATGGCACCTTCGGATAATAATTTATTCTAATCATTGCAAATTTTAGGACTGTAAAACCATTACTTTAAATGAAAAGGTCAAAACTCATTTGGATTAGTTTTTTGTTAGCAAAACCGAACATTTTATGAGTGTGGAATCATGCAACTACCAGAAAGATGGCAAGGGGTGTTGGAGCAGAATGGCCAACATATAATTTATTCATTGTACGAAAACTGTCTTTGATCCTCCCCTAAATAAAACGAAATTACTTTTCAAATATCCAACAAAATTATAAATGCTTATAAGTTTACAAGAATTTACTCATTAGAAGTGCTGATAAAATTACTACAACACACACAGAAACATATTTATAAAAATAAATTATTCTAATTCATCCATTTATAAACAGTAAATCTCATATATATTTTTGAAGTGAGACAATTTATTATTGATTGAAAGCATTGAGAAAATCTGAGAAACACGTCGAATTTCAATACAACAGAAATAATGAAAAATCTCATAATAAAAAAATGAATTTGATACATTTTTATTTATTAAAGAATTTTTATGTAATGTTCTTATATGATAATAGCACAAATATAAATATTCTTTGCTCCTAGTATTTAAGAAATCTAAATGTTAATTACTATAAATTTTGTTGTGTAAATAATATAATTTGGCTAAGAATGAATTAAATGTACCCCACATATTACTGCGGGTAACGAAAAAGCCGACCAAGCCGCTAAAAATGCTGCCATGTCAGATGACCAAAAAACAATTATACCTCTTCCGCGATGCTCAATAAAGTCCATCCTCAGAAACTGGGTAATGAAGAACTGGCAGAAAGAATGAATTAATGGTAATACAGGCCGTTCCATCTTTGGTTTAGAACCTTCTGTTTCTATGCATCCCCAGTATTGGTCCAGAAGTGAGATTCTTTTCCTCACTGGCCATGGTCCATTCCCTACTTATTTTAAACGATTTAATATAGCTGCAACCCATTACTGCACTTGTGGGGAAGAGGGAAGTCCACTTCACTACTTGACAGCATGTCCATTTACAATATCTTGGAATTTGGCAGCTCCAACAGCTCAATGGGAAACACTTTGGAAAAAGAAAGTTTTGGAAAATCGACATTCCAGACAAAAGCTCAATAACCTAATGGACTTCCTAATTGATCATGAGCAACTTTTTACTTGGATGAAAACAGAAGAAACTTAGAAGGCAGAAAGAACCTTACCAAACAAAAGAAATCGACTTTAACTAATTAAAGAAATGGTCAGAAAATCAGGCAAAAGACTTTTCCATGCATCTAGTAAACTGTGACTTTCTATGCCCTTAATGGAGCACCTGTTACTTTTAATCTTTATAGTTCATGTAAATATTTCTTTTACTTACTTTTCTTTTTGTTTATTCTTAGTTTAGAAGGGCTTAACAGCCCCTAGTTGTATTTCTATGAAAACTATAAAATAAATTATCCAGCAACCTCTACCTAAACTGGTAAAGCTCATCTCGAGCTAGGTACAGGGAGGTCTGCTGGCGTAAAACGTAAAACCCCACATATTACAAGAAAATTCATTTCTTAATACAGGGCTAAAATTTTAGAGCAAGAATTGTCTTATGCAATATTATAAAATTAATATGAAATTAATCTTACTGAAATTAATATCATTGAAAATATTAAACCTTTTTGCTTGAAAATTGATATGTTTCTTATATTTTACAATAAAATGTTCGTTGAATTACTATGCTTTCTGAAGTTATTAAAATTATTAAAACTTCCTACATCTGCGAAGAAGAAACTTATAATGTAAATTGAAACACAAATTTTGCTTACTGTTGATATACTTTTCTTATATAAAAGTTAAAATTATCTTCTCAATTCTAATGCTAAGAATTAGAATTACTCTCGATTCATATACTGATGTATTCAATGATAAAAAAAGGATAACATATAAATTGCTGTCGATTTAATTTCTTTTTTTTTCCCAGATTTTCCAAGTAATTGGCTGGTGTGCTGCAATTGTATGCAATCTTGCCGTTCTGTATGGAGCATTTGAATGGAACCGTGGAAATTTGCCAAGCAGAATTGTAGACGTGTCCTATGCCATGTTTCACAGAACGGGATGGGCCTTTGGAATTGCTTGGTTGGTGTATATGTGCATCACTGGAAGAGGGGGTAAAGGAATCCTAAATTTTATTATAATGTATTTGCTCCTCCCGGCAACTCTTTTCTATTGTTTACTAATAAAAATTAAAGGAGTAAAATTAAAACATGCAAGCGAATAATATTCTATTAAATAAATTTTTATGTATTAAATTGTGTTAATTTAATACAATTTAATACATAAACATTTTCTTTTAATAAATATAAAAGTAAATACGTTTTAATTTATAATAATCTTATAACATTCAGCTCTGGGCAAGTAACTTTATTTTTCCTTTTTTAATTCACACTTTAATCGTGAAATGAAGGTTAATGAAGAGGCAGGGTAAATGCTTGTCACATTCATAATATTTTAGGTATCATACTAAAGGAGAACATATTAAATTTTTTCATCCTTTTTTTAAATTAAATCTCAAAAAAAATGATTTTAGTTTGGAAGGAATGCTAAAAGTTACTGAAAATAAATTCTATAAAAACCTGGCAAAATTAAAGTAAATGCATTTAAAAGTAAAACCCTTGAAATAACAAAAGTTTAATTTTTGTCAAAGATATTTTAAAATCGAATTTTGCATGTAACTATAGAAATTCCTTCAAATTTTAAGCTAATTAACAATGTATAAAAGAAAGTGAAAACAAAGAAAGAAGAATAAATCTGTTCCCTTTTTCCATAAGGAAACCATATCGCTTTTTTAATTGCTATTCAATGGAGATTGATTGCTAAAAAATAATTGATATTCAAAATTATTCTTTAGAAAAGTTTTAAAAAATTCGATGATGATTTATTTATAAAAATATAATTGATGCTCAAAATTGTTCTTTAGGAAAATTATTAAAAAGTCGCAGATTTATTACTCAATATTATTTCACAAATTAAAAAAATTGAAAATTTTGTAATTTTAAAATTTTACAAATTTGAAAAAATAATTGATATTTACAATTATTCCTAGAATAAGTATTAAAAAATTGTTCTTTTCTAAAATATTGAAAAAAACTGATAGCTTTAATTGATATTTAATTAGTTGTGTTGCATTTTTGCATTTAATGTGATTTAAGTATTTCATTTGTTTCTACAGGTCTGGTCAATAGGTTCTTGTCTTGGGATTTTTTCATTCCCTTAAGCAGGTTGTCTTATTCTTCGTACATTCTCCACTTCCCAGTCTTATGGATTAGAAACGGTTTGAGAAGAGAACCCCTCCGTTTTCACCACTATGATATTGTAAGTATTCGGTTTTTTTATTAAGCGGATAAATTATTTCTAATTTTCCTCTGAATCATAATGCTATAATTAAATTAAAAACAAACTCTTAAGTCCTTTTTAATAACAGAGATCATGCTTTTATTCAATGTTCAAATGTATCAATTGCATTTGATTTTTAAGTTCTAAGGAAAATATTTATTTGTTTATTGCTTTAGTATTTAATTATTAATTCTTTCATTAAATTTCCTTTACATGATTTAAACAGTTGCTACTTGAAAATAAATACAAATTTGGAAAAACTCATATATACTGACACAACTATTTATAGGTCTCGAAATATTCAATGATTGATATTTATAATCCTACATTACACGGCTGGTGATTTGCTAATGCGAATACTGTTAAATGTAATTGATAATTCTTCATCATTAATTCGTTGAATTAATTATTTATTTTAAAGCTCCTTGCTCAGCTGTTTAAATTTTTCAAAAGTATCTTTAATATTAGTAAAGAATGGGAATAAAATCATTAAAAACTAATTAATCATAAAAGAAAAATTAATCTAAGCTTTTCAATTATCAGATTCGACTTTAAAACATTGAAAATTTAGAATTTCCAACCATCGCTTTATTCTTTTGTTTGATGCTATATACCACAGGCAATCTATCTTATATTTTAGTAAAAAATCTACTTTATAAATTTGAAAAATGTTTAAAAAGGAGTACAATATAATAAAATTCTTTCTTCCAGTTTTACGAATTTTTGGCAACACTTATTCTCACTCTCTGTCTCTCCATCACATTCCACCTGTTGTTTGAAGCTCCCTTCCTGAATCTGGAGGAAGTCTGGTTTCCAAAGACAGACAAGAAAAAAGAAGAAAAGAGAAGACAAGCTGAAAACGGCACCACAATCATACCTGTCGCCAAAATAGAGAACGTTCTAACTAACGGCCACACTACAGATGTTTTTTCAGTTCGGTTATGATTCCTGAAGCGTGGTGACTTCCTCCTGTATATATTCATTTTTATATTTTATCTTGTATAAAAATTTACGAAAGACTTTTTTGTAATATATGTGTTTATTTTATTTCTTGATAAATGGTTCATTTTAAGAAATTAATTTAAGTATATTATCATGTTGTTTATATCAATAAATTTAAAAAACATTATTTCTTTTCATGGCAAGAAAATCATGTTGTTATTTTTCATTTATTTTATTTTAATTAACAATAAACCATTTTTTTCTTGTAAAAGTCACATATAAATTTTCAGATGAATTCTTCTCAATGACTGCATCATTGAGGATTAAGAAGAGGAAGTTTATTATCTCTACAAACATAAAAAAACGAATATATTATCTCTTACATTTTTAGAAAAAAGCATTAAATATCTACAAAAATATAAGAATTGTCGCAATACTTTGTTGTTGTTGATAACAGCGAAATAAAAAATGAGAAATGTTTACTCAGTCATCATTTGAACAATTTGACATCTAATGCGTCAGAGTTTTTTCCTCATTTTTAGCATTTCATTTTTGATTCGTTCAAACTTATGATAACTTTAATCCAGTTTTCTCAATACTTAACCCATTTTCAAAAACTATATTAATTTTAACCATTAACTAGCTACAAGCCTAGAAACATTTAGCTATATGCCTTTTCAAGAATAATATTATAATCATATTCTAGAAAAGGCATACAGCTAAAATATTTAAATTTTATAAGTTTACTTGGTATTTGATGTATAATAATACACTAATTTTCTTTCTAAGCTTTTTGATTATTCGATTTCCGAAAGTTAATTTTGTATTATGATACAAATATTTTAAAACTAGTCAGTTTAAAATAATTAAAAGATTTTTATTATTTAAACTTTTTACATTTATGATTTTTAATACCTATTCAACAGATCATGTATATAAAAAATGTACTAAAATATTATAAACATATAAGAAAGTGAAAATAAATATTAAAACGTTGTATTGAAATGTAATTTCATTCTATGTTTTTTTTAAATAAATATTGAATAATATTAATTGATGTATGAAGATTGATGCCACTTGGAGAATTTAAAAAAGCTAAAATTTATTAAGAAATTTCTTTAAAGATAACTCTTATAGTTATTTAATGATATACCCCACCCATACTTCTATATAAAATTAACATATTAATGTGTTGTTAATTTACTGCTATGTAAAATATGTTTCATTAATATAATTTCAGATTGAAAGTATTTACTGCTAAGATATTTAATTAATCTAAAATATAGGTTCTAAAAGGAGAAATATATATTTATAAAATTCCGTTTAAATAATAGAATCAACACTCAAGTCTACATGCAACTCTGAAGTTATTTAATACATTGTAACTAACTAAAAGTTTTCAAATGAGTAATTTAATACTGAAATTTTTTAACTTACGAATATTTTTCGAAATTCATATTCTTTATTTATTTTTATTGCAAAAATGTTTTACAAAATAATGCAGGATTTTAATAAGAAATGTTAAGAAATCATTAACAATAATGAAGAAAGTTTGTTTTATTATGTAAAAGTTATACAAAATATCGTTATTTATTGTTAATATTGTTATTTAAAACACTACTTAGTAAAAATGAAGTTTGAAAAATGATAAAAAAAAAAACAAACTGAAAAATCATATTTATTGTTGTATAGAAAATTCGGAAAAGCTACTAAATGTGAGTATTTTGAAAGAAATAAAATAAAAAAAACCGCTAATAATGTAAATAAGAGCATAATTCTTGAGATGTAAATTAATTATATCCAATATACAAATATTTCTTAACAAAATTGATTTCACTATTATTATATTAGCATCATAATATTTTTATAATCCTTTCAATAATGCACTTGCAATTCAATATTTATACTGTTAATTTAAATATAAACATTTTTATCATGCGTTATCAAAAGACTTTATTAAATTTTTTGGAAATATTTTATACCGTTAAGCAATATATATATATATATATATATATATATATAT
>JAPDSC010144840.1:36000-52544 GCA_026290005.1 Latrodectus geometricus
TATTGATAACTTTTGTTACCAGACTATAACCAGAAGATAACAAATTGTATTAGAAGATTTATGTATTAAAAGTTTTTCGTCTCTCTCATGAAGTTTTTAGGTCTTCATGAGAGAGTACTATTAATTGTAAATTAAATTAAAAGAAATCAATGATGCATTTAATTGAAATTATGTTTCTTTGGGAACCACAAAATTCCAATATTATAATATTCCTCTTTTATATAAAAATATATTTTAAAGTACAGACACAGTTTAAATTACCACATTAAAGCCCTTTCATAATTTTTAAATTGTTCAATTCAAAAGAATCAAAACTTAAATTTTTTTAGTCTCAAAGTTTAACATTACGATGTGAGGAATTATATTTTGGAATCATTAAAATAAACGCTTTAATTTAAAAATGTATGGGTATAATTATTGTATACATTTATTGTATCATTGCTTTAAAAGTTTTACCTTTTTGGAGTTTTAAAATAAGGACCTTTTTCAAGACTTTAGGCAATTTCATTATTTTATTCGTAAAATTTATTCTTAATGTTTCATGAAGGTATATTTTGTAAAAAAATATATATGCAAAAAGTATTAAATATATTTAATTAAATAGCTGAGATTAATGATTGTTTCTTTATAAGCTGTAAACTTAAAAATCTTTCTTGCGTAATATTGCGCTTGTAAAAATAAAAATCCATCATTTTACAGTTTATAGATCCATCCAAATTCTACGAAGCCATATCGTTGCGAAAGAACTTTTTGTCATTAAGTTACCGGTTCCCATTCAGAACACTATACCATATGGTATGTTCCCTATGGGATTAAGAATTTGTACATACAATTACACTGGGATTTATGATCCTTCTCCCGAGATCATTTTGGTCACAATTTCTAGCCATCGTTACGTCATCGACTTCTACCTTGTTATTGAATGTGAAGGTAATGGCTTTTCTCTGCATATCTTAGTCTATGAAATAAAATTCAAACTATGATATTTACATAAAGTGCTGTATATTGTCTTATTCTTAAACATAAATATTTTTAAACTTTTAAAAATATATCTCAGAATTAATGTGAAAATTGTTTTGTTAACATTTATCAATGTACGGAATATTTTGTTCTAATAAAACATTTTCAAGTTTAGTACTTTCACCACTCAATGATTTTGCTACTAATGATATTCTGGTAATATTTTGCTCAATTTTATAACGTTATGCTGAATTCTGCGCCATTTTCTAAGATTGGCTCTAGTTTTTGAGGTAAAAAGAAAGTTTATTCTAAAAGTTTAAAAATGTGTGTAATTAATCACACTGAAACCAAACCAGAAATATAAATAAAAAAGTGAACAGTCGATGAATTTGATCCTTAAGATTGATCAATGGACAAAGGAGTAATGAAATCAATATAGAACATGAATGTGTATAAAATATTAAGCAAAAATATTTCGTAAAAATATTAACAAACTAAATAAAAAATTAAATTTCAAAAATATTTAGTAAACTATTCTATTTTATTTAAAATGGTATCTAAAATTTCCAAGGATATAATGTTTAAGACTAAGATAAAGAATCACGTTAGTTTTATTAATCCAAAAAGAAATATATGGTTTAAAAATACAAAATAGAATTTTGTTTTGGAGCTCTGACCATAATCTGCAATCTTTTGTAAACCTCACTAACTTTCAAATTTTTGATTTATCATTTATATATAATTTGCTAAAACATCTCTCTCTTTGCTCTTAAAAATTCCTTACACAATTTTCTGGAAATTTATACAAATAATTATGACAAATACAAATCACAAATAAAAATTGCATTTATGTATATATATGTGTGATGTGTGTATGAATTGATCATTGAAGATAACATAAATAAAAAAGAATGTTGAGTAACAGCCTAAGACTTTTAGTTAATCATCTTTTTCTAATCATAATAGTGCATGTCTCATGAATAGAACGACTGTGAAAATAATCCACAAATTATTTTTTTATAAACGCATTAACTATCCATGTTATTTATTGGGCTACTACATTTCACCACCATTTCAAACAAAGCAGCAGGTGAAACAGAAGCTTAATGGAAAAAATTCTAAAAGATTGGCAACATTTGGTTTTATTCAACTGTCAAAGCAACTGTTAAATTGCATGAGAATATAAATATAGACTATCCATAGATTTTCAACTGACAAATAATCTTGAGATTAGAAGGAAAACTGTTTATTTTCTTTAAATTGCGAAAGACACCCGTTCATTTGCCTTATTTTGGTAACAAAGGTATACGGAAAAAAATCAGCATTGGGTGAATAGTTTGAAGGTGTTTCAGACATCATTACATTAACCATCTGTTGTATTGAATTAACTGATGTATAAAAAAATCACATGTGTCACCTAACGCAATTGCATTAAAACCCCTCATGAATTTGTTAGCATTGCCTTTTCATTATACAATAATTTTAATAGTATCAGATAATATTTCAGCTCTTTTCAATCAGGTTTACTATTCATATAAAAATTTAAGTAATATGATTTAAATTATGCATAGCTGATATATTACATATGTAGCAGAATTTTTTATTATGTTTACAATAAAATGTCAGTGCCTTGCTCATTTCAGTGTCTAAAAAGATTTTAAACTACGAACATTACAATTTATAATTTTATATCAATAATGACTTAACAATAAGCCCTCATAGCAAATAATAATATTTAATTGGCACATCAGAATATGAGTTCTGCCTAGAATAACAATATCCGTTCCTAAATTTAAGTCTACAATAACTTCGAAAATAATTTAGACCTATTTCAGCTTTAAACTACTTAACTCCTGTTATCCTAAAATATTAAACTGGTAATCAGAGATATAATTCATAATACTTTCAGTGTCACATATAGATGCATCTGACAATATATCTAGATGTGTCAAAGCTGTTTATTTACTATGGAAAAATATCAAAGTAACGTTTCCATGACATGCCAAATATCAAGATATTCAAATTAGACACTTGTACAGAGAAACAAAAACATGATGAATTCATGGTTTCATAGAATTCTTGAATAGAAATTTTCTTTCTTGGTTTCGTAGAAATTTGACATCTTCTATCTTGACGATTCACCAATAACATGATATGTACGCAGTTTAGATATCATGAGAATCATGATGAATAAGAAATTAGACGATATATAAGAAATTAAAAATCAAATAATTATTTTAAAATGAAAATTGTTGAAAAATGAATTTGGAAAAAAGACATTTTCACAATTTTCATGAGATTTTGAAAATTATGCTTTTTTTCTTTAAAATTTTCGTAAAATAGAGTGTTTGTAAATTAAAGAAAGATTCTTGAAAACGAGGGTCTAGTACATAAAATTAATCAAAATAAAAATATATTGACAAAAGAGGATTTTAGTAAATTCTGTTTAAGGAATTAGGAATAATAACAGAGTTATTGAAGTTTTTAAATATCATATACATTGAAGACCAGAAAATTTTAATACTTGAATATCATCAAATCAACGACATTACATTGCACTAATAGATTATCTTAATCTAAAACGATCAAATCATTTTCAATTTAAAAAATGGCAATTTCATCGTTATCAATATGACAAGTTGGATGACATCGTAAACATCAATTTTGACCCCTTCAAGAGAAAAAAGAGAAATATAGTATTGCTTAAAATTTTGTTTGAAATTATGGAACTAATATTGCCGAAATTGCAAACAGTAAAAATAGAATTTTGTGGAACCTTATGAAACCTTTGTGTGGTGAAAAACTGAATCAGAAAATCTCGTTATTTGAAGAGCAGCCTTAACTTCTATTTCATCTTTAGAAGTTAAATGAAATCTATTTCTCATCATCCAAATAGATCTGCTAGACTCTTCTCAATGTACAGAAGAATAATAAATGCCAGTTTTTATTTGCATCGGACATTATAATAATTATATTTCAAAGAGTCAATATGTGCTTTTAGTCCGAAATAATATATTTAATTTAAAATGTGTGTTTTTATTTTTTTATGACTCCTTCTTACTATCCCCAAAAAGTTGCCAAATGTTAACATTTCTCGCTGAAAACATTAGCATTTTAAGTACTTGACAATACTGAATAAATCCAAAAGAAATAATTAACTAAACAAATAAAGAAATATCCAATTAATTAAGTAGAAGATATAATAAGAAAGACAGTAGTTTATAATTTACTTAAGAATCACAATTTTTCTTTTGTCAGTTTTTAAAATATTTATATTAAATGGTAATTGATAAATTTTGGAAAGTATCATTTTTACAATAAAAAAAATCCTTGCAAAACAGTAGGATGGTCATTAAAATAATATGTTAAACATGAGGAAATCAGAATGTTCCATAAATTTTTTATCCAGAAAGTGTTAACGATATTATGATAGTATACAAAAGGAAAAGCATTTATAAACTTAAAAAAATTACATATTGTTAAAATTAAGTAAATTACAAAGTTAATTTTAGATGAAATTATTTTTAATACTGCTTAATGAGAAAACCGTGGTATATTCGCTACATCAGATAGCGTAAAAGTTATGCATGATTTCTTTAATTAGATATTTGATTCTGCTTCATATAATTTTTTCCTTTTGGGATAGTTTAGAATACAAAGCCATTTAACTTTTTTTTTTGAAAATTTATGATTCTTAATGTAAATTTAAATTTGCATCATTTACTTTCATATGGATGCATTTAATTTTGATTGTCCTTTTAAGATCATCCAATTCTTCATGTGTCATTCGCTATTCTTGATTAATTTTTCAACTTCTTTTTCTTGTGAATAACTGATTTTACAAATTTCTTTAGGTTCATTTTAATTCAATAGAAATCGTTCAAAATTGTTAAACATTCTGCTCACAGCTAATACTATTGATTTATTAGTTTTTGTACAAGTTCCAATATTTTAATGAATTAACTTACATTAAATTGTATCAAAACTGATATTGATGCCATTAATTCAGCACAAATGCTGCTAAATGAAACTCTCATGAATATTAAAATCGTTTTTTAATATTGTTTTAAGTTCTTATGCCAACCACATAGTTAAAAATATAACTTTTAGATTATTTGTGTTATTTTTGATCTACATAAGTTATTCTTTATAAAATAATTACCTGAATGTGTTCAACTTTTTTATTGGTTCAAACTTTTTGTAAATCACTTTATAATGGTTGCTTACGTGTGCATAAGAAACGGTTTATTAATTTTAAAATATATATAATCAGATCTCTCAATCAGCACTTTTCTCTCTTACACACTCACATAAAAATGCTGTAAATAAATTTAAAAAATGTTTCTTCAAATTTATATTATAATTGTATCATATTTATTATTTAATGATGGCAAATATGAATATTATTCATTCGATAATTTACTTATTATTTCATTTTTATGTACTTTATTACTGAATGTTTCAAGCAAATACTTTATATTTATCTCATTTTTGTATTATTTAATATATCTGCCCTCAAGTCTTGCAAAGAATATGTAACCCAATCAGTAAAACCGAATTAAAATTGATTTTATATAAGTAACCGAATAGTTGTTTCATTTTTCCTCACAAAATAGCTCAATTGATATACGCCTTCTTTTTAATTTTATTTTTTGTGTCTCCTAAATGTTGGTGTTATTTGTAATGGTTCAAATATGCAATAATATAATATAAAAAATGTGTAATTTTTCTGAACACTTATTTTTATTAGTTTGAAAATGTGATGGTGAAGTTAGTGAAAAACAATTCTGCATTTGATCACAATTATGTAATGGCACAAACACTGCTGCTTTGGTGCATCATTGAGAAATAACTGAAATTTAAATTCCATTGTAATGAAGATTATTGGAATAATTTGAACATGAATTTTTAATTAAGTTATTTTCAGAGGTATGAATAATTGGCTTCTTTAAAAACACACATTTATGATGCAAAGCTCCAGCATTCTGTAGAATAATACATATAAATAAAATGATTAGAATTTGCCTAATTCAATGGAATCAGTTGTGAAAAACCCGTTTATAAAAAATAATGTTCTAAAAAAATACGCTTTAAAACCCTTACTGTGTCTGGAATATTTGAATTGCTTTTGAAATTTATAAAAGAGAAAGTATTATAAATTTTCATTTAAAAAGCAAATATTCATAATAAAAGTATTCATTGAATGTGATTAGTGAATTACTTAAAAATTTTCTAATATTTAATACCAAACATCAAAAAA
Organism: Latrodectus geometricus; assembly: GCA_026290005.1. Taxonomy (NCBI): domain Eukaryota; kingdom Metazoa; phylum Arthropoda; class Arachnida; order Araneae; family Theridiidae; genus Latrodectus; species Latrodectus geometricus. Next base: position 42,221 of record JAPDSC010144840.1, read on the forward strand.
TGTACAACGAAAGGTCATTGCCACAAATTTTACCAGGAAATATTATAAATAATAGAGAAACTTAAACCTTATAAAATTATTTAAACACTGATGAAGATAACATTATAAAAGCATTATGTAATAATTAAATTTATAGATATTTAAATTAATTAAATTAACTTAAAATATTTTAATGCGTCATTTAGGTTTCTGTATTAACTTTTAAATTTAACTACTTTTAAAAACAATTTTAAAAAAATATATCACACAATATAATTCAAAGAATATTGTAAATTTTAATATTTTATTTGAAGAACTTATGTCTCTTGTATATTTATATACTTTCTAATACAAACTCTTTCAATCTCACTTTTAAAATTATACTTTAACTGTAACCAGCCAGTTGAAAAGTTGTTCTCTCTCCTTCAGTTGAAGAGTTCGTGTCTTATATTCCCAGTTAAGACTTGAATGTTTATGTTTCAAGACACACATTAAAAGATAAGTCCTTATTAAAATAGTTTTATAAGGACTATTTTATTAAGGACTTATTAAAATAGTTTTTTTATGTCACAATGAGCATAGAGTGACAAACAAACAGAAAGCCCTCAACAACTGGTTTAAAGTCTACAAATATATATAATTGTAATTATAATAATATTATATATTTATATTTTTAAAAAATTAACGCTTAAATAAATATTAATCACATGAAGTAAAATTAATTTTAGTCTACATTTTCTTAAAACTATACATTCTAATAACTCTTCTATGATTTTCATTTCTGAAGTATTGTGTTACGGCTTATCTAATGTTACATCACAATAGATAACAATTTTCTTTTAGAAATTTGGCGATGATCTGTGATTGGATGACCATTTCACTTTAATCGCATTCGTTTGTCTCTTATTCATTTCAGAAGAGCTTTATCAAAAAGCAAGGTAGTGAAAATTGCATGTATGATGCGTATGAAAAGGCATGATTAGAAATAAAAATTGGATATAGAAGTAAGAAAACAGTTTTAGAACATAATGTTAGTGATGAAAACCCTTATTTGTTGATTTATAATAGGAAAACATGTGAGTAAATATTTTAATTTTTATACTTAATCATTTTTATATCTACCTATATTAAAAATTATCAACCAATCAATTAAAAATTGTTGAAAATTGTATATATAGATACACAGATTATACAAATGTTAGTAAAATAGTAAAAATGTACTCAAATTTCTTAACATGCATGCAGTTCCTAATTTTAAGTACAGAATTTCTGTTGTATTTACAAAAAGTAGTTCAGTTATTTATTCATATTTTACATTGTGTGCATGTGTTTTTGGAAGACAAATACATATAAATTAACCATTTCAAATCATATGTTAACATCAATGAGCAATTAAAAAAATCTTCAGTTATAATTTGTAATAAGTAATTAGTTTCACATTAAGCTTTAATTGTATTGTAAAATATTGACATTATAAACTTATAGATCTTATATCACAACTAATATTGTGATATCTTGTATCACAATTAATAAAATTATAAATATTTCATTGCATAGCGTAATCAATATCACAAATTTAAAGATGACCAGGAAATAAAAATAATTAATGCTTTAAGTATTTTTAATGGTAAAAAACATTTTTTGCTATACGTTCTTTAAATAAACCTAATTTTTCCATAAGAAATACAATTGTTGTCATTTGAAGTTTTGATTCAGATCTGTCACAGCCAATAATATATTTACAATTTTACTTTTTTTTACCTAATCTACTTAATTTATATATAACTATCTAACAACGAAGAATTTATAAGATGGCTTATAATTATTGTAATTTAATTATTTTGAGGGCATTCTTTAAAATATTAACATACAGCTTTGAGTTTTAATATTAAAAAATACAGTTATTTTTGTACTATTTGGTCTTATTAATCCAGTTTTAATAAATATTGCTAATTATCCGCAATCAGCCTAAAATTCAGATTTCATTTCTTTTAAAATAACGTATTTTCTTAATTAAATTTATTTCAGATATAAATTAGAAAGATTGTTTGAAAATCTAGTTAATGATGATAAATGTTTTCACTAATCAACTTAGTACATATATGAAATCTTAATTAACATTTGAAATATTCATTACCCATACTCATTTAAATTTTAATGACATTTGTAATTTAATTTATGAACATTTACAACTGTTCATATTAAAAATTACAGTTATTAATTGATTATATTTTAGTAATTAAACTTTCTTGTATCACAAGTAACCAAAGGAATTTAATATTACAAAAATTTAAATATTTGCAACTGATAACAATATTAAAAAATTTTATATTTGTAATCGCAAATTCAAAATCCTATTGTTTCTATTTGTTGCCAAGGAAACGAATAGGATAAGGAGATAATATTTTTCAGGGCGAAGTAAGAGAGAGAATTCTGATTGTAGGTAATATGATAAAACTATCTACCTTGTGACGCCCCTTTTTTCAGAAAGAAGCAGCAAAAACATTTTTCTAATAAAATTTCTTAATTGAATGTATTTTTTATAAAGTAAAGGATTAACAGTTAATGCTGGAAAATTGCACTGTGATTCTGTCAATTGTTTCATATATCCTTTAATGTAATCGAAAATATTTTTATATTTTATTTTAATTAATTTACTTGTAAATGTTCTGGAATCACCAGACAAAGGATATAAAAAATTTGCTTACTCATTCATTGTTTTGAAAATTAAAATTAAAATCTTTGATGAGAGAAAGTAATCCTGATTTCAGAACAAAAATATTTAATAACAATTTTAAAAGAAATTCATTTTATTAAGTTGTTTAATAATAATAACAGCACAGTATGAAAAGCAGTGAAATTAATACGTACAGAAGAAATATGTAAGATTATTATATGATTTAGCATGCATAAAAAGAAAATTCAGAACGAAAAATTTTTTTTATGTCGATTTAAGTTTCTAAAATTAATTTTTATTACTTTCAGATGTGATCTTTCATTTGTCTTAAAGCTAAAAAGATTAATATTGCAAAAATATAAGTTCCATTGTATAGTACTGATTTTGCACTTCATTTAACTTCGAATGATGAATTTATTGAAGTATTATTTTACGTGTACTTATCTTATGTTATTATAAAACATTAATAAAACAACAAGTTCCTTTAATATTTTTAATTTTTACAAACTTGGTGTTAGAATTTAATTTTAAAAAATTAAAAATTATATTTGTAAAAGAATAATTCATCCCTTTCATTGCCATATTTTTTTTTTACGTAAATAACTAAGAAACAAACAGTTTTTATTGTCGAAAAGAAACAATCGGTATCACATAAAGAATTATTGAATTAAATTTTCTCTAACTAGAGATATAGATGTTAAGTTGAAATCATGTAAAGTAATGAAAATTATGGTGAGCAACACTCTTAGTATAGAGTAGTGTTGTATAACCAAATTTCTTTCGCCCTCTGGTGGGCGCTGAAGCTATTTTCATGGTGGACAGTAATTGAACAATCAGCACCATTACTATGGAACTAAAGGGGATTTAACATTTTATAGCTAACACAGATATAAAAGTGGGTGGTAGATATAAAATTGCTTACAAACCCGGTTGAACAAAGAAATTCAAACAACTTATTGATTTATAAGTAGATACGTGTAAAGTTGTATTATACTGATATTGGAAAATCGAGACAATTTACTTTCAAGAAAATACAATAATGCATATTAAAAAGAACCAATATAACATTTAACAAATACATTTCTTGTATGTACGTTTTCATCATAGGGTTTTTAAATAATTTGTGAAAGATATAAATTAATGTTATGAAAACTTATGAACATTGTTGGTCTTGATTCTACATAATTCTAAATCATTAGAATCAATATGAATGATTTTGAAACTGTTTTTTAATATCATTAATGAGTTTCAAAGAAAAACAATAGTAAATTTCCTCACTATTCTTATTTATTATTATTATTAGATATTAAAATTATTGGGAACAGATCAGCTCTAGACATTATGGAAAAAGGTTCGTCATTATCAAAATCAGATTAAATAGCAACTTATCTGAAATGACTTGCATCCTTGGAAATGTTAAAACTTCCTTATTTTATTCATTTATTCAGTAAGTTGAATTGTACAGGCAAAAATAAAATTCTAAAAAATGAAAACTTCAAAGCAGTTGAAATATTGTTATCATCATTATGTTGTCTTTCCAATAGTGCTACATTATAATGAAAATAGTTAAAACCAAATAAAAGCATCATAATTTTGAACCGTGGTTAAGTTAAATTGACAATCAAATTTTCCTTGATTACAAAATCATCTTATTGAATAAATCGACAGCCTCATCAAAGGAAATATCTATTGGAAATAATAACAACTCATCTAATTTAAGGAGATAATTAGTAAGTAATTTTGATCCCTCCATATGAGAAATAATTTTAATGTGAAAATGCAATATTTAAATGTTTGAGAACTATTTATGCATTTTTTTATTTATAGAGTATGCATTGTCGTTTCATGACTTTCTTATTTTGCTTTATTTATTATTTTAAGTTTCATCAAGAAAAGTATTTATTTTAAATCAATGGCTTCACAATAAAATGCTCAACATCTAATAGAATTTGATTTATAAATCACTTTGCTCTGTTCCCGTTTATTTTGATGATGATTTCATTATTGGGCTACGATCTTGTAACCCAAAAACTTTTAGATAATTCATTTGCTAGTATTTATCTATTAAAAAACTCACGGCCCACCAATGAAGATATATTTGATGTAAAGTATTACATTACTTAGTCAGCATGGATTATCATTATAAGACTATTAATGTGTCAATCATCGACCAATAGTAAACGAAAGTGATTAATCCCACACCAGACAACTATGGTCTTCATTATAATATATTTAGTCATTTTGATCTTGAATCAAAACTAAAGAAAGCAGAGTATTACTTTGCAAAGCAGTTTTGTTTTCGTCTTTATCTATAATTGTTTCAATGTAAGTGATTATAGTATATATATATATTATTGTAATATTTCACACTTATTCTTTAGTATTTGTTACATTTGCGACAAAATGAAAATCTTAGACAACTGATTAGACGATTACTTTATTCGTATTTAGTAAAAAAATATATATATTTACTGCATGAACACACCCTCTTTTTTTGCACACGTGGACCAGCTCAATCTTGACTATCTATTTAAGATAAATTTCTTACACTGTAAAAGTCTATAACCCAAAGTGGGAAGTAGATCTACATATTGTTAAATAGATGATGAGATCCATAACCGCTGATCTCTTAACTTGCCTATCATCTCGGTCTATGTCTTACCATTTATCAATTATAAAGAACACTATTGTTTTATTTTTTGATAGAATTCGCTTATAAAAATATATTACTGTAGTTGTAGAAATAAAGGAAATGTATTTATTTCAATTTACTGTGTTAATTCTATGTATACAAAATAAGTGGGAGAATGTAAAAAGATTAAAGAGTAATTTTTACAAAATATTTGAATAAATAATTTTATTTTATATTTGTAGAATTTTAAACATAAAGTTTAAACAAATATATATCATATTTTTTTTTAATTTTGCTGATAGATATTTTTGGATTTTTTTTTTTTTTTTTGAAAAATTAGTCACACTTTTAACTTTTGATGAAACGGAGGGATAATTTAAATATTTTGTTATTTAAAAATATTAATAAATAAATTAAAGTGAAATTATTATCATAAAACTTGTATTTCTGTCTAGTGTGCAATGATGAACAAATGATATTTAATCTAGAGTAATAAACATTTTAACAATCATTATCAGTAAAAGGAATGTTGATTTCAAGGACTGTGCAACACTTATTTATAAAAGCAATTACTTTGTTGGCCATTTAGTTACCATTATCCGCAGTAATTTGTATCACAGATTTAGCAAATGATCAGCATGTTCATTTATATTCCTAAATGGCTGAAATCATGTTCCCAACATGTCCCCCACATGTTGAATCAAAACAAGATCTGATGCCTTGTAAGCCATGAACAACTTCACTCGTTTTTTACGTAGCCGAGCATTAAGATGCTGAAAAATCACTCAGAGCAGTTTGATAGCATACTTAACACCACTGACACAGATATACTGTCAATATTCTTGCTAGCCTTTGGAATATCTTGTAGCATTCATAAAAATGATCCTCTGTCTTAGAAATTCACATTTTAGACTGTACCATCTGTTGTTAAGGTAGCGTGCAATACAATCTTTGACTTCTCTGTTATCACAAATGAATAAGATATTCACTAGCACAGAGTGAAAAACTCAATTCATGACTGAAGATTCCTTATCTTTACATTCAAATACTATCCGAGGCAATCGAAATTGCATTATCTTTGTTAAGATGTAAATGGCAATTGTTTTAACCGACTAAAAGCGTTAAACCGTGAATATATCTACAGTTGTATTTTTGATATCAATGATTCCTTTTAACTGTCATGGGACATTAAGCAGATCATATAAGCAATGGTAGTGTAGGCATATTTATTTTACCAATTGATTGGTTTTTCTCAAAATCAATTTTTTTAATGGAGAGCTTCAAAAACCACTTCAGATATAACTATCACTTCTCCGATTGTTTTTATTCCCAGATTACATTAGTACCAAATCATTGAACTTTAATTCAAAATATAAATTTAAAAAAAATTAAAGCTCAAGAGCACTTTTAATCATCAAGAGCATTTTGTTTTTCTTAAAATATCTGTGCATCAAAAAATAAATTAGATTTAATTGTCATTGAATTTGAATATTAGCTTTAATAAAGGTCGCTATTTCCCAATTTAAATGTGATTAGTAAAAGCCCTAACTATTTGTGTGGGAAAACTCCACAGAGTGATAATGTTTTACAAATAAAGAAGACTATATTTTCAGGCTTATGTTTATTTTTACTACATTACATTTCTTTCACCTGTCTCTGCCAACTGAAATTCATAAACAATATAGTGATTGTAAACTGCGTTCAAGTAACAAGATTGAATTTAAGCTGATACGTTTTTCTCCAAAACTTGACATTATAACCAATAAAATCAGAATATAAATCCCAAGTGAATAATTGTTCATATTCATTGTTCGCTGGCCGATATTTATTGGAATATAAAAGAACCACCTGTTATAAAATGCAATTACACTACTATAACCACAAATTAAAAAAATTCAAATGTATTTCATTAAAATTAAAAAATATTCTATTCAAAAAGTTGCTAAAGTATTATGAAATTTTCCAAAAAAATTAATTATCTAAAAAAAAATATGGAATGTTCCTCAAAGGGATTATAATGTAAATTCAAAGGAGGAAATAATATTTTTTAATTAATATTTTCTTAATTCTGCAAACATTTTAGTCAAAAATATAGGGTTTTATATTAATTTAGTTTAAAAATTTAACTTCCGGGCTTCATCTCTGAAATAAGTTCTTTTCATACAATTTTGTGATATATTTGTCACAAAAATAATCCTTTAAATCTGATTTTTCCAACTTGATATCTCTGCATTATTAATTCAAGGGTATACTTAAAGAAGCAATAAATAAGATGCTATGTTTGGCAAAATTTAATAAAAAAATGCAATTAACTTTTTTGTGATTAGGGCTCCTATTTGAACTTAAAATTATAAGATGGTTGAACATTGCGCAAGAGAAAAATTAAATTAATACTGAAGTGATTCAATCATAAAAACTCTTTATTACCTGGATAGTAAGATCAGATGAAAAAAGGCCACTTTAAATCCATTAAAAACTAGATTGTTGTTGGCAAAAGAATGATATGAGCTTTGAGTCAGCGTAACATCCTTTTTATAAAAATAAAACTACACAACATTGCTACAGCCTGCTGCTACATAGATTTAAATTATTTATATTAACAAAAATTATTAAAAATGAGTTTTATATAATCATATGAAGAGAAGAATTTCAATCTTTTCAGATATTACAAAATTTAATACAATCCTGTAATTTTTAAATTGTTATATTTTTTCAAATATAACCTATATGTTCTTAACATCATAAATCCTGTTATAGGATTATTTTGGCCAATGTTATTAGATCCAAATTGTTACTGGCTAAATCTGTGATGAGAGCTTAAGAAAGGCCACCACACACATAATAAATGATTTTATGAAGTTTAAAGTAATCTCAAGGTAGAAAAACAGTGAGAACTGATTGAAAATCAATTCAGTCAGGTTTTATTGTACTTCTAAATACGAAAAATAAAAGAATTCTTAAGTTAAGAAAAACGATTGTTGTAAGGTCTTCCACGTTGCAGTTGAAAATTCTTAATTCAAATTCTTCTGAATACTGAACACAATACAAGGGCAAAAAAGTGCAAAATTGAATTTTAAGAATCACCTTTGACTAGAAGCTAAAAGAATGAGTCTACTCAAAAAATGAAAGTCATTATTTCATCCAAATGAAAAAAAAAATTTACATAAGGACAATACAATGAGTAATTGATTTTCTACGGCTGATATTTTGAAGTAAAAGGAAGTCAATATAAGAACATAATTATAGTTATATTTAGCAAAGATCAAAGAAATGCAATGTTGCGTATATTTTTAACTTTCATAACAGAGTACATTCATTTCCTTAATGCTTCACTTGAGAAACATATTGCATATATTTGTAAAAAAAACATACTTGTTTTAAATGCACATAATATTATTCAATAAACGTATATCTGTTATTAAAATACGTGTTATTTTTTGCTGTAATAAATATTAATATAACAAATTCATGATTTTATTGGAAAGAAAAAGAAAATAACAATTTGAGAGAAATATATTTTTAAATTATGCAAAATAATTTATTTCATAATTCATGATATATGCAATGCAAATTTTAAATATTAAACATTTTTAATGAATGCGATCTACTTCTACATTAATTATAACCAAAATATTAAGAAATGAAACGTTTCTAAAATTAGAAGAAAAAAAAAGGAGAAATTTTCGAAAGAAACGAACGAAATTATTTTGGGCAAAAAACATGAGACAGAATATTATACGTATAAAGGATAATAAAAAGGAAACTTTCAAAACATCTAGTTCACTAAAAATAACAACAACAATAAAAACAAACAACAAAATTATGAATAAATATAGTAAAACTAACGAAGCATAACGGATTTCCTTTTCGGAATAATAAAAAAAACATGTTTGCTTTTTATAAAAGGGTATACTGCATCCTTACACGCAAAATAAGCTGTAACTGTCTGTAAGAATTTCAGATTGCTGATAACTTTTTCAAACTTCTTCAGAACTAATAAGAAATTTAAATATGACAATTTTAGAAAATATAAAATGCTATAAATTATAAATTTAGAAAAAAAAAGATATCAATTTTTTTCTCATACTAATTTACTAAGAGCATATAATGGTCAACGCTTCACTTTCAAATTTGTTAAGCATTAGGTTCAAATTTCCTAAGAATCATTTAATTATTGACGATTGTTGACATCTTTTAGTTATTACGAAAAACATTTATGTTAATTTTTTATTAAATCTTAGATATTTAAAAATCATCCTGAAATTTAATGAAATACGTGAAATATATTATCTCTAAAATATTTTCATCACACATTTTAATAAGAAAAACTTCCGCAAAAGATCTTTTACAGTTTTTTCAATAATCAATCGTTGGTGTTAATGATATGAATTTTTGAGACCCAATATCATTTTGATAAAATTTCATCAAAATAATAAATAATATGGTTCGATTCAGGATCAACTAAAGACGATCGTATTCATTAATGGTGATTGGGACATGTAAAATATGTCATGATCGCAATGTCCTCCATGTTTCCATTCCAAGTTAATACCTCTGGGGGTTTTTGGAGCCAATCCTTGAGTTTTCTCTGGCTTTCTATCTCTAAATAGAAAGACCCGGGTAGTGCTCTGTATTTTAGCAAAAGTCATACTTCCACCCTAGGAGATTAGGGAACTCTGTTCAAAAGAAATGGAAGACGCTTTGACTTAATTCACCCGGTCGCAGAAATGTGGTCTTGGCTTCGCCAACTGTCATAGGTAACAACATCAGCGTCAAAAATTTTCTTTGCACTAATTGTTTTCTACGTTTGTGTGTGTGTGTGTACAATCTACGAATATACATTAATAAATCAATAGTTTTTTAATCTTGAATAATTTTTTAACCATATAATGGACCTTATACTTAACCATTTCTTTCACTTCAATATAATTTTGCCACCAAATTTTGTCAACAATATTTAACGTGGTCTTGCATCTATTTCAAATAGTAACTTCTGGTCCGATTGGATATATTATATATATATATATATATATATA
>JAPDSC010144845.1:0-12616 GCA_026290005.1 Latrodectus geometricus
ATATATATATATATATATATATATATATATATATATATATATATATATATATGCACGTCATTAAATAAAAACATATTGAATTTTTAAATCTGAATTAACTTCACAAATCTAATATAACATTTGAGCAAAATATGAAATTTTAATTGGAAAACAATCTTAAAAGTCAAACAAATTTTTCAAAATAAGTCAATTGTTATGCAAATATTTTTAAATTCACCAATTTAGATTTGAAGACAAATGGTATATTGTCAGCATTTAATAAATACTGTATGCATACTTTTTTCTAAATAATATTTAAAAGGAATTCTTACCTGTGTAAGCATAGCATCTAAGGGTTGTTTTACGATAGTTAATAAGCGATTCAAAACTTCTTTGAAACTACATGGTCCAGGATTACATCCTTCTCGCTAAAGAAAAGAAAATATATTCAGCTTCAATAAAGAAAAACACGATATGAATTAAATATTAATCTCTTCTTATACAGTTTACAAGGAACAACTGAAATTTATACTTGTTATTTTGAAGAAGTTCCTTTTATAAACCATTTAATTTACAACCTTAAAGATTGAGCAAAATTATAGCAATTATAGTATTTTGTTAAATATTATTTAATAAACTAATTGTAATTGAGATAGCCACTTTTCATTTATTTGAAGTAGAGAAATATCAGATAGTTAGAAATTAATATTTATTTATTTAATCAAATAACTAACTATATAATATTAACCATACAGCTCAACATGTAAAAAAGAAAACTTTACATGAAATAAATAAAATAAATTTAAAGAAATAGTTTAAATTAATTATTAAAAATTAATTGAATTTTACATTTATTGATATAATTGATGATTTATGAAGAACATATTATTTGATGATTTATCAAAAACATATTTTGGAAAAGTTTTGATCAATGGGTTTTTAATAATTTTAAATCCAGTAATATTTTTACATAAAAAATACATGGTTAAAAAAATATTTGAAAAAATAAAAAAAAAAAAATAAAACAAATTATTATTTATAACTTAATTAAAACTAATAGCAGAAGTTTTAAAGTCATTTTAAAAAATGGATAATTATACTCATTCAAGCATCCTTTGTAAATATATCATAAAATTGAAAGTAAATTTAGTTTAGAAAAATATTTTGACAATCATTAAAAATATATGTTTTTAAGATTCTGAATATCCTAAAATTTCTGGCAAAAATGTGTATAATTTAATACACAAATAGCAAAATATTCTATATAAAATTGTTTTTCATATTTATTTAATAATGTCTAAATTGATTTATTTTATAATCATTTAATGAAATTAAATGATTTTAAAATGCATCAAAAGTTTTGTAAAAGTACATAACTTTACCTCTGTTCTTAAATTCACGCAATCTACAAGGATAGGATAGCGATATGCTTCAGGTCCATGTGATCCAGGAGACATTTCCTGAGTCTGACCATTTGAAGCAACAGGGCTAGAATCTGGTCCCAAGTCAGAAGAAACAGGTGATGAGTCACTCAATGGGTCTTGATCTAAAGTTACAGGCAAAGTTGATGTCAGTCTGATGGATGATGCACAAAGGGATGCAAGAATTGCGGCTAGAAGATGATCTCCCTCAACTGAATCTTCCACCCAAGGCTAAGAAACAACAATTTATTCAACTGTTTAGTTTTCGTTCCAAAAAAAAAAAAATGCTCAAACGAAACATATTTATAAAAAATTTTATCAATATTTTTTACTTCTACAATATGATTGTTATTTCTAAAGTAATTAACTATATTTAAGAAGATACAAAATATACCTTTGGAGTTATAGCCAAAATAAAAAAATAATTTCTAATTATTTTTTTTTTTTTTTTTTTCAATTTTGAAAATTTTTTTTCCAAGTTTTTACCTTAAAACTATTTCACATAATACCAATCTTTAAAACACATTTAGAGCCTGATACCATTTAAATTTGATAGAATAATTTCAGAATATACTCACAACATCAATTGTTAAAAGTAAGTCACATAATCCTCGCCACTTCAGCTGAGAACTAGGATAAAATGCATGATAACAGGCCAGAAAAGTCTCGTGACAATTATCTAAAACAGTCTGCAAGTTATTCACAAGTAAAGCCATAGTAGACATAGAAGTGGGGATACTTGAGAAGGAAGACTTTGTCTGTGCACTCGGCAGTTTATCAGAAAGAATGTGCTGTAATAAACCTCTAACATCTGCTACACATTCTGCTAACCTTGGAGATTCAGGTGATGATTTTTTAGGAGCAGCTAAATTAAAAAGAAAAAATAAATGCTCTTCCAAAATAATAAATTTAAAAATGCCAACATGCATTTATAGTAATTTTTACTATTATCATAAGTCAATTTGTAACCAGGAGAAAATGTAGAAGTTTGTTTCGTTGTCAAATTTCACTCATAATAGCAAAAAAGAATCATGTGATAGACAAAAATAAACAATGATGTAAAAATATGTAATAATTATGTTGAAATATGTAGATTTCAATTCACAGATATGTTTGTTAAAAATTTATGGAAAAGCTGCATAAAAAATTAATGTCAATAAATTTACTTCATTTTTACTAACCAAAAGCATATACACACAAAAACAAATTGTTATACAATCATTGATTTATGTTAACACTTTACCCATGAATATTTAAAGACTCCTTACAGCAAAAAAAAGTTTGCATAAACACTTTAATTTTTATACTTTACATTATAAAGAGAAATAATTCCCCAGTGTTTTTATTTAAAGTAAATATTTCAACAATTAAAAACATTTTTAGAATGAGTAAAATAGGAGAAATGTTTCTTTAAAAAGAATATTTTTGAAAAATGTGAATATCATTTTTATGTGAATATTTTAGTAGCAGACAAATATGAAATCTTGTGGATGTATGTCCATGTGTGACAAGGCTTAGAATTGGATTTTTTAAATCCTTATCCCTGTGACTTAATCTATTCCTTGAAACACTTATAGATCACTTTATTTGCTTTGATTCTTCACAAGTACTATTTTCATATATTTCTACAAATGTTTTCTTTCTCATACTCTCATCAAATTTTCATCACATTTTCTCCTGCTTTGCCTAAGATCCACTCAGAATAATATACCAAATGACAACTCAATAAATAAAAAATTTTGATTTGATTTTTGTGAAGATCACTGGCATAAAGCCCAATATTGGACAAATCTTTAAACACAATATTTAAATTATATTTTAATATTATGTAAAAAAGATATTTAAACACAATATTTAAATAATTTGCACAATATTTAAAACTAAAAACAGAAACTCTGACAAAAAACTAGTCAAACATATAAAAAAGGGAATATATTAAAAAATTCAACAAAAGCTTAAATAAAAAATAGATAAAAGCTTGGATAGAATTTAAAAAAAAAACCCCGATTGTGTGTAAAAATGCAAGCAAATTTCTGCACAGTGTAAAATCAATTCTGGTAATCTTATAAATTGCTGTTAAAAAACGCTAAGTATAATCTTTGAAATTTAGGACAGACAATTAAAATTAATGTACTGTTATGAAAAACTTTCTATTAAAGTATGGTGAAATCAAGATTGACAATCATTATTGTTACACCTTAGATAAAGTGATATTATAGTGTGATTTAAATATGAATATTAAATACTATTAAATTATGACACCAAAAATTTGTTCATTAGCCCTCTGACTGAGCATCCCACAACTACCTCAGCAACTCAAATATAGCAAAATTTGCTCATTCTGTGATTTCTGGGAGCATTGTTTTCTTGCTTTATAGAGGAGCACATGCCGCATTTTCCCCATTTCCTCCCATTTTCAAAGTTTTATACATTTTACTTTATATTATGTAATAAATAAAAATTAACTGTAATTCAATTGAAATTTATTTAAAAAAAATTGCTTGTGATAATATATAATTTTTTTTTTTTTTTTTTTTTTTTTTTTTTTTTTGCAACTTAATTTGTCATGATAAATATCCATATAGAAAATATTTTCTGCAAAGAAAACAATGCATGCTTCAATTCTTGAATGTATACAAAAAATAGAGCAAACTTAATCCATAAATTGAAAAGTTAGAGCAATATTTTAATAATTTTTCAAATTTTATTAACTTTCAAAGATATTTTCAGTAAATTTGTATAGCAGAGCAAGTTTTCCAAAGTGGACAAAAGTCAATATATTTTGTTTTTAATATCATTAGTTCCCTAATAAAATAAGACATTATAATTATTATTAGATCTTTTGTCAATTATTAAATTGACCAAATATTAGGTAATATATTTGGTCAATATATTACCTTATATTTGGTCAATTTATATATTGGTTAAAAAACAAATATAAGGTAATAAGATAACATGAAAGATAAAATTGCAGATTGTTATCAAGTATTGAAGCATATAGAATCAACAAATTAAAAAACTTTGTAACTTGGGTTTTATCTGGACATATAACATACAGTGGCAATGAAATTTGAAGAAACTTCAAAGTGCTTCAAAAGAAATGTGAACTATCAATATATTGCAATGTGAGAAAAATAATGATAAACTAAGTAGCTTGCAAAGAATTTGTAAGTAAAAAAAGTATTTTAGAGTATAATTTGCCTTTTTTATAATGAGGAAAAAACACGGGTAACCAAAAATGTAGATTAAAATTGTTAAAGATAGACCTAACATGTTTTAAAATATTTACTTAAAGTACAAAACACACACACACACACACATATATATATATATATATATGCAAAAATATTTAGCATATAAATAACACTTAAAGATTACTTACAACTATTAGGATAGATTTCATTAATGTATGTTTTTAACAATCGTAAACATGCTGAGCACATGTATTCCAATCTCTCTAAATCTAGAAGAGCAGCAACAGCAGGCATAGCAGACCCTAAAATTGCTTCACAATAACCAGCTTTAAATGACTGCCAAGCCCACCTCAGCAATGACAGTATAGATTGAAATGTAAGCTGAAATTGAAATAGAATTTAGAATAAATACCAATAAAAAAAATCCAAAATAAGAATAAAAAATGGGGTGGGAAAAATTTATCAAAAATTTAGAATAAATCAACACTTAGAAATTTAAATGTATTTAATTATTCATTGCTGGTATTATGTGATGAATGCTATTTGAAGCTTACATTTATTTAGCAATGACCATGAAGAATAGTTTGGCTACATTAAGAAAATTTTTGTTCCCTTTTTGTTTTATATCAAGACAAAAAAAGCAAAATTATTATTTTAGCTGATTAAACCAAAATTATAATTTCCATATTTATATTAAAACATACACATACACACACACATATATATATACATATATAATTTTATTTATGAATTAAGTACATTTATTTTCAATTAAATATATCTATATTACAGACAAAATGAAGAGGAAGATCATTATCAAAAATGTTACAAAATCAATCAGGGTTAGCACAGATTTTCAAGGAACAAATGAAAGAAGTTTACAAATAGTGATATGAATAATAAATACTTAAATTGCAAATAAAAGATTATTTCAAAAGCATTAAATAAGTCTGCTAAAATAAAAGTCATTTTTTTAAAACATTCAAAATTTTTTATATTAATTAGATAAATATTTTGGATAAACATGAATATTTTTAAGTTTTTGATTCTGTTTTAATATGGCTTCCTTTTACCCAATTTATTATGTACTGACATGCATTATATATATATATATATATATATATATATATATAATAAAGTGTTTTAAAATTAGAATGATAAAGTGAAATAGCCTTGACAAAAATTAAACAAAATAAATACAATAATTATTTACAAAATTTAAGTATTTTTTTTTTTCCTTTTCTTTTAAATTTAGTATATATTTAAATATAATATTTATGATATATTTTTGAAAAATAATATAATTTCCTTCAATCAACTCTCAAAACTCTTTGTAAGCTACTCAACATTTCACACATGTATTCCAGAAATCTCAATTTATTTAATTATTAAACAGACTTATATTTTAATATATTAATATTTTTACTTCTCTGAAAGCTATATATAATTTTTTATATATTTAATTATTATTAATTTATCAGTTCTTTCAATTTCTTCAGCATAATTTATCAAAGAATTTTCAAGTTCATTCATATAATCTTGCAAAATTTTACTTTTATCTATTACTTTAAAATTCATCAATTTCATTAAACGGAGGGTTTAATTTTTCTATTTTTATAAACTGGCTTTCTTTATTTTTGTTCATCTAATTATAACTGATAACTGTCTGGAGCCAAAAATAGCAGAACTAAGGTATTATGCTAATAATTAAATTATTGACATTTTATGCTTTGAATGACACACTGATTTGATATTTAATCATTTCTTAAATATTCTAACAATTTAAAGACAACTTTAAAATCGCAAAGCTTGTTTAAGAAAAAATTTCTCTATTAATTTTGTTTTTTCCTGGTCTCTATATGATGACCAGTGTTCAGTTTTACAACTAATGTTCACAGTTAGTTCTTTCAGTTTTTTCATTGCATAGACTTTTCAATTTCATCAAGTAAAAATTTGAATTTTTATCCAATGACAGGTTTTTGTTTTTAAATTCACTTAAATATAATAGCTAATTTTTCAAACACTAGCAACAGAACTTCACAAATTTTTCCTAATAATAATATTCCTGGCATATCATGTATTTCAGAAATGATATGAATAAAATACTTTGCCATAATAAAATTATTCCTATTTTTCCAATATTTAGTTGTGCACAAAAACTTGCAGTCAACATATATTTGATCAATAGGCAAGAAAGAAAGCAAGTTAAGTATTTATGAATGAGTATTCTTTCTATCTGATATTAAATTAAAATAAGAAAAATTTTAAGCAATATTAAAGTATTCTTTAATATAATTATTACAACCATACAAATGGTTCTAATATAAATTCTTCTATGAAACAGAAATTTGTAAAACATCAAATCAAATTCTGGTATATTAATCTCAGATGAATTAGATAATGATAAAAGAAGCTTTCATATTCATCTTAAATTATTATTAGTTATTTATTCCAGCTCAAAATTCTAAATTTGAAATGTTCTGTGTCACCCATTATTGTAATGGCAAACTTTTAATTAGCTTACAAAAAATGGCCCATCTACTTGATTTAACATTTTAATAAACACAATACAAACAACAAAAAATGGAGTATATTTCAACTAACAAAATTTAAATATTAACATAAGCAATTTTGATAAAGCAATTTTCTCCTGTCATAACATAAGCAATTTTCTCATGAAAAAGATAATGAAATGGGATGACAAGTTGACATCAAAACTGCAAGAAGCATACACAGAAGAAAGAGTTCAATTTAACTGTCAATCTGAGTTTTTGAACAAGATTGTTTTAATAAAAATATAGTATTGTGTAGTTATGCCTTCTGTTAATATCAACAGTTACTATCCTCATCTAGACATTTATCACAATGGATAACTTTTTTAATTAAATTACAAATTATTATATATTTACATTAATATAAAATTCCATTTCTTGCTGATATTATGTTATTGTAGTCTTGATTAGACTTAAAGAGTACACGAAAAATTAAGATTTAAATCTTTTTTTCAGTTTATTTCACAACAAAATTTAAAATTAAAATTCTCAAATTTGATAATTTTTCTAAAAGATATCTAAAGGAATCATTCATGAACTGAATAATTCCTGAAAATATGTTTCTTATGAAGTTAATTTAAAATTATGGGAACCATACAATCTCTGATCAATTCAAAAGCAATTCAGAAAATAATTCTCTTTACATTCTTTTCAAATTATTGTGCTGACTTAAGAAACAATATTCATTAACTTAAAAATAATTAAAAATACTCATCATAATGAAGTTTTGAATGGTAGATTAAAAACTTAAATCTTACCGGAGTAACAGTTTTTGAGAATTCTTTGGATAAAACTGTGACAGGCTCATGTTGATCACAAGGTTTAGATAAACCTTGATTATCTGGTGTTACTGTCCTATGAAAAGAAGCAATTTTTTTTCTTTTAATATTTATTATAGAACCTATGTTCACTGATTTTAAAAAAATATTGTAATATATTCTTAATTTTATCACACTTTAAAAAA
The DNA here is from genome assembly GCA_026290005.1 of Latrodectus geometricus. Classification (NCBI taxonomy): domain Eukaryota; kingdom Metazoa; phylum Arthropoda; class Arachnida; order Araneae; family Theridiidae; genus Latrodectus; species Latrodectus geometricus. The sequence goes on from JAPDSC010144845.1 coordinate 8,111, forward strand.
ATGATTTCGCTTAGTTATTTAATTCAAAATTTTAAAATTTCAGGCAAGAATGTTAATTTTATACATTTATACAATAAAAAATTGGGATTTATATAAAAAATGTCAAGCAATATGCAATATTTACCGGTATAGTAATTGGGGTATTTGACCAGCATTGACATCTGTTCCATTGTTAGATTTTTTTGAACTCTTAAAATAAAACACAATCCTAAAACAAGAAAGTTATTTATTAATAAAAAAATTAAACAAGCTATTATTAGGCAATATTCGTAAGTAAATCGAGGACTTACTGCTCTTCAGTAGTGACAATGGACTGACCACTTGCACCACAATCACTGCTAGGGCCTGATATTCTAGCCCATGCAACATACCATCGATTGGCAATTAACTGGAGAGGCTCATCAAATAACATTGGATATTTATGCCTGTAAAAAGCAATTTTTTTTAAACCTAAATATTTTCCAAAAATAAATTATATAATTTCTAATATATGTAACTTAAATGCTTATAATTCTAAAAAAAATAGTAAATTTTCAATACATGTTATAAAATTAACATAAAATCTTAACTCTTTCGCTATGTATCCCACTCTTTGCATTGGCAATATAGAAATAGCAAAATTTGAACAACTGCAATTTTAATGGGGATGCATTTTTGCTGTTTATTTAACTGTGTAACCTGTTCTTTTCCCATTCATAATTTCATTTTGGGTTTTCTGTAATGTTTAATTATTTTTTTTAAAAGTGGGTTAACACACTTTTTTGAAATATACAAGAAATTTTGTGATATTTTGCATGTGCGTTTCAAAGCTCAAAGATATTTGGTAGGAAGCATTTTGAGAGTGATATAACCTATATTCCAGATGATATTTCCAATACTTATAGTAATTGTGACTCTGATTTTAAGTATATTTAAGATAGTTACAATGGAACTGAAAAGAATTTTTTTTTAATTTATCATACAAAACTTTATTTCTAATAAATATTTTGCATATTTTCATTAATATAAACATTTTATTTCTGTATTTTACTTTTGTAATCTTAGTAAAACATAATTTAGCCCAGATTAACTTTCAAAATTTTTCTTTTACATAATTTTCAATTTTTAATATTCTGATAATATTTTTTAGAATCAAATTCTATACTAAAAAAAACTATTTGCATATTTAACTTTAAAAATATGTAAAGTTCTGAAATATGTAATAAAAAAAATACACAATTTTTTAGCCTATTTTGACATGAGTGTGTGTGTGTGTGTGTGTGTGTGTGTGTGTGTGTGTGTGTGTGTGAGTGTGTGTGTGTGTGTGAGTGAGAGAGAGCTTGCTCATTAAAACAGTTAAAGTAAAAAGAGAAAATTTACATTCAATAAATTATCATAAGTTATAGCTATTATTAACATAAAATTTAGACTGTTGAATAATATTTAAAACAGATTTTTTTATGTTATTTTAAATTTAATGAAAAGTTAATTTTGTTCTGCTTCTATATATTTGAATTCACTCACTAAAAATGTTGCTAGTTTTCTTTAAATCACAAACATATAAATTTAAAAGCATAAGTTAAATAAGTTCTTTTTATTTTATTGATATTTAATTTCAAACAAAATGTTCCATTTTATTTCAATCATAGTTGTATTATATTTATACTAAAATATCAGTTTTCTTTTAGCAACAGAACACAGAACTTTTTAACAACAGAACACAAAAATTATAATCATATTTTATTTTACAAAACTAACATAATAGCAACTCACATAACTAAATAATAATCAAACAATCAGGTGCAAAATAAGAAAATTTTAAAAATCTGAAATGAAAACATGAAAAATTTAAACTAATACTCTCTTGGTTTACAGGTTTATTTTTGTGATTTCCCTGAAGTAATATTCATGCAAAATTATAAAATCTATATTATTAATTCTTCTGTGTGAAAAAAAAATTTACTCATAAAAAATATTGTAATGTCCTGTATGTATCCCATGGATTATAGGTTAAAAAAGCTTCGAATTTTGTTACGCATGTTATACGCTGCCATGGATAATCTGATAAACATTCTCCATCCGAAAAGATTAGACTGAAATTTTTAAAGTAAAGCCAATTATGTTTTGTAAAATAAATTACAGATGGTGTGGAAAATTTTCATGACTCAGAGGACGTAATTCAGCTATAGCCAGTTTCATTCAATTACATTCAAGAATGATATTGATTTGCTCAGAAGATTATTATATTGGCCAAGCATCATTTCACTTTCTGCCTTGTTCTAAAAATATTTAATTTTATAATATACCATCATGTTGAAGCGAAAGCATTGAAATTACACAGCAGATTTTAAGCAAAAATTTACAGGGAAAACAAATAAAAAAATAATGGTGACAAGTTGCTAATGCAATGTGAAAAACAAAGCATGCATAATGCAAAACTAAAAATATATCCAGTTCAAAAATAATCCATTTCTAACATTTTATTATTAATTAAACAAATACATTTTATTTTTAAGATGTGTATAACTTCATTTTAAAAGCTGTCAAAAACTAGAAATTGATAGGTTTTAGTAGAATCTTCTTGGAATTGTTGTTCTTGGTGATTAAATGTGATTTAGTGTATCCAAATACGATCGAAACAGATGTTTTTCATAAACGTTTTTACTGTACTATTTATATTTTTCATAGTGGGCATTTTTATTTTATGTGATACTACATTATTAACAGTATATATTTTCAATTATTTGCAGAAAAAATTACAATATATGGGGATTATATACACAGTAATTAAAATTTGAATTGAAATTTTTTAAAGTCATGCAAAATCAAATAAATATATTTTTAATCATACTTATGTTTAGAGTGAGAAAATAAAGGCAATAGCAGATAGCTCATATATAATTGAAACACATACAATTTAAGTAACACAATAAGAATGTTACTTAAATGTTACAATTTTACATGTTACACTTATGTCTCAATCTAGTAAAACAGGAAGAATTTCTTAAACTTTTTGTTTAAGTTTTTGTTTTTGTTGAATATATTCCCATTCAACTATCATTAACCATTAAGCAATTTTTTAATTTTTATTTCAGAAAAAACAAAAATTGTATTAATTAAGAACATTTTATTACTTTTATAGTATTATGCATTACTTTTTTATTTATAATCAAACCAATATATTTATAGAATACTAGAGACTCTTTTTAAGCTTCTATTAATGCAAGATAATCACCACCTAGATCCCATTCAGAAGCCAGCATTGTAAAGAGTGTCATTTTTTCTAGATTCCTTCCTACTCTGACTACCAAGAAAGAAAAAAGCTGAAGAGAAAGATTATAGTTCAGTGAATCATTAATCCCACTAATTTTCTTAATTTTAGACAAATTTTAAAAAAATCAAATAATTATTAAAAAAAATTTGTAATTTTTAAGTTTTCTAAATAAAACAAACTTTATCATTTTATTCACTTTCAGAGAAAGATACTAATGTGAGCAAAATCATGTAAATTTCCTAGCAGCAGTTTTTAAAAATTTTATTTTTTTAATTGTAAGAGGTGTGAGTTTCATATGTGAATTTTGTTTTTAGTATTTATTTAAAAAAACTCTCATCTGGTATTTTTAACACCTGTTGTATTACGCATCTTCAAAAATAAGCTTTATTATTGTTTGGATGTCTACTCACTTATTTTTCTAATAATTAATAACATTAAAAAACAATCTCAGCATTGGGAAATTATTTAAAAATTCACCATCAATTCAAGAATCAACATGGTGGTAAAGTAAAGCAACTCACCTAGCCCCACACTCATAAGGAATATCATCAGTTTCCACCAAAAGATCTCCATCAATTTCTTGCTCTCCACCTTCTGGCCCAATATCAAATACCTAAGAAATTTTATAATATTAAATAAGGTATCCAATATAATATTTTCTGAGAAATTTTTGAAAAAAATAATTTTAGAAAATGTTTAACTGAATCAAACATTAAGTTAAAATCTGAAGTACTTAAAAGCAATGACACATAGAGAAAAAATATTTTTTTTATTTATGTATGCATAGAATTGATTATCGAAAACAGAGGTTGCTCAAAATAATGAAAACCCATACAAAATATGCTTTGATTTAACATGATTGAAAAATCACTTTTGGCAGTTAAAATCATTCATCCAAAAACGAATAAAATTGCCAGTAATTATGAAGTTGTAAGATACAGGAGTTGAAAGAAACCACTCAAAACAATCCACAGGGAATTTCAACAGTAGTAGAGGTTACAATACATTCTAATACTTTGCTGATGAATTTCACAACCTTAATATCTAAAGAAGTTTTGCCAGACAACAACATATAACTCAAGTATTAAATAACTTACAAATATGAGAAACAGCTTTGGTGCTAAGCAACATCACAGCTGGATGGATTAAAAAAATATTTTTTAAGCAGCCAATCAAAGTTTCATTCTTTTCTAGTTAGATATATTATTCACATAGTATTGATGTTCAGTCATAAGATTGAACATCAATACTAT
>JAPDSC010144860.1:0-10873 GCA_026290005.1 Latrodectus geometricus
CTGCTTGGGGTTACAATAGTTGCAAGAAAAGGTAAGAATTTTTTTTTAATATTTTGAGGAAGTTAAATCTTGATAGTTTTATTTTTAAGCAGCGGTTTATACGAAAGAGTCCGTAAAAAGAATATAAAAAGAATGTAAAGTAACATTTGTTTTAGTTATCCTTTGATTTGTTCGTATTATTTCATTTGAAAAATTATTCATTATTTCTAAATGAATGTTTCAATAACTTTAATAACTATATAATACCATTTTCAATTAAATATATCCTTTTTAGATGAATTATTTTTATATTAAAATTTTTCGATGTTTTAAATACCATGAGCGTTCTAAATTTTAACAATTTTTTTATATTATTTTGATTCCTGAGCATTTCTTTAATTCAGTAAATTTGAAATTTATACCAAAACATTTTACTCAGTCAAGACTAAGTAATTTAGCTAAAATATAAAATTAAAAAGCAAAAGATAAAATCATAATTCAGTAAAGAAACTAGTAATAATTTTGCACATTAATGACATTCTGTAAGAAAATATAAAGTATATCAAGTTTAATAGATATTCTCAAAGTTCTATACTATCAGTGACAAAGAATTCTAAGTACATGTACTTGTAAAAGGGAACAAAATACTTAATCATACTCATTTACATTATAAGCGTAGGTGATCATCTATTTATGAAATATATTATGAAATAAAAAATACCAATACTTGGAAAGAAATGTTTTTATCATCATTAATGTTATAACTTTATAAAGTCACAGAAGTTTTAATCATTCAATATATGAACATCAAAATAACAAATTTGATGAATTACTACTACTTTTAAATATTTTTAGTGACCCATGACATTCTTTAATTTAACTATAAATTAAAAATATTTATTTTTAAAATATATTTAAATCAACGAAACCATTTATTTAATATTTTTATGATTAGTTTAAATCTGTTCATTCAATTTATTATACAAAATTTTAATTTTCTGTTAGTTTACTTAAATGATTGTAAAAACAATATCTTATTATATTCTTAATCACACTTAGAAAATAAGTTTTTTTAAGTTGCTTTCACTCTGATTTTGCTTGTGTTTAGTCTTTACAGCTTAATTTTTTTTTAAAATTCTTCATGAAATGTTACGTCAAGTTAAAAAAAAGCATAAAAAAAGCTGATAAACTTCATCAAAATCTTTTTGTAATGTTAATCCTTTTCGCAGACGTGAAGGAAAAAAAACAGAGCTACAAGAAAAACTCTTTTCTAAATTTTTGGACTTTCAATTCTACGAAAAAAACAGTAAGGAAAAGTAAGAAAACAGCAAATGAGAGGCCACTTGCTGAGCAACTTATTAGATTTCTCCCCATTCATGTCAGTGTAAGCTTGACCAAAGCTTAGTGAAATAAAATAAGGTTCCAAAATGAAGTAAAACGACTTCTTTCATCCGGGAGCAATGTTTATTAGGAAGTCAGTAAATATAATCGTAAAATAGCTTCCAGCAATATAATACTCGAAACCGGATATTTTGATCTAAAAAAAAACATATTGCGTCAATTTTTATATCGTAAGCAGTTACGAATGGCTTAGTATATCGCAAGCAATTTCGAATGGTTGTAATATCCATATATTGAGAAAACACTCAAAGTAACAATTTAATGTACAAATTATATAATTTGTATTTACTAATAATAAGAAGTACAAATAAAATTACAGTATTGCTACAAAAATAACTCACTATTATATTTATTAACATAATATTTTCTCATTTAATAATCATCTAGCTTATGAATCAAAAAATGTTCAAAATGTGTACATGATATACATATGCTAAGACTTGGTTTAAATTGATATTTATTTGACTTAGATTTTACATCGTCACAATTAAAAGACATTCAAAGTCTAATTTTCTACAAACTATCTTAGAATGCATTTAATAAATGCCTCCTTTCCTTCAAATTTATCAAAAAGATTAATATCTCAGAAAATTTAATAAAATATGTTCGAAAAAATTTATAATTTGAGACTCGATCCATAAAATACTATTCAAAAATGTTTGATCTAGTTGTTATTCCTATTTAAAAATATTATAAGTTTAAATGACTGAAACATTTTATGTTTTTTATTATATTAAAATGTAAGAAAAAATATTAAATATTAGTATTATTCTCTCATATTCATATAAATCATTTTTATATTTTAAGTGAATTATTTTAAGTGTGTTCGGCTCTTTTTGATATAGTAGAACCCACACCGGTACACTGACAAGACTCAGAACTGGACACTTTGGAGGAATGAAGATTCATTAAAACGAGGCAAGGACGTGTTGTCACTGCAAAAATTGCCCAGGCATAGAACTCACCCCCAAACAACTTTTTGACTGCCTTGCTATCATGGCGCAATTGCTGCAACCAAGTGACAACCCATGAGCAGATTTATAAAAAGAAAATTGTCTTCACATAGTATATATACTGTACATAAGATCTTCAGTCTTATTTGAATTTTTTTCTATCCGTGACATGAAACCAACCGACCAATGACTTAAAACAAATAATTTTTTTTTTTTTTACATTAAAATGTAAGAAAAATATTACTAAATATTTTGATACCATTCTCACATATTCACTTAATATACTCTTATATTTTAATTGAATTTATTATACTCTTTTTGATATTTATTAATCATTCTTTTTAACATATAATAGTCAATTATGGAAGATATGTTACTTCCAAAATGTTTTCAGAGTAATGGTTTTTCCCATTTTTATAAGGCTTTGAACGGTGAAAACTTTTATGAAAATTCGTTTTGAGATAATAAAACAGATGAAAGTTAAATTTTTTAATCAAAAGTGGTTTCATATAATAAACCAAATCTGTTATTTCTATATACATTTTTACTTAACTTTACACATATTTTAATATTAAACGATGAAAAATTCTATATATTATCAAAGAAAATGTTATAATCACAAAATATGTAGCGTCAAGAAATGACAAATTTTCAAAAATGAATATTCTCGTATAACTGTAGATTGAAGGAATAAATTTTTAAAGCAACATAAAAATATTTCTCTAAATGTAAGAAAATTTATGTTGCATTTCAATATCCTTGAAAAACTTATGATATTTAAAATAATAAATGTATATTATGAAGATTTTGCTAAAAAGGTTTCTTGTTTTCTTTTTTTTTAATTTAATGATACTAAATTTTGAAGTGTGTCATTTTAAGCAATCGCACATTATTTCTGAAAAATAAGATGCTTTAATTCAATCTTTAAATTTAATGTTTATCATATATGCAGCCTTCTGACAGTATTTCTGATGAAAAAAAATCAATCTTGAATAGGTAAACTAATATAGAATTTTTTAAAGTTTTTAAAAAATAAATTTGATAATTTATCCATTATATAAAAATATTTTAGTGGTTTATAATAAATTTTAAAAAATAAGTCTGACAGAATTAACCTTCGTGTATAAATTCTGACCTTAATATGGCCATGAAACATAATTCAAATGTTAAGTAACCAATAAAATAATTAATTAACTTTATCAGGGACAAGGGAGGATGATCGAGAAAGATGTTTTTTTTGTGTCTGGAATATGGCAATTTGTCATGTGATACTATTGGAAATCATTATTGTAAGAAAGCTTATGCAATAAGTTAAATTTATCATAGATATCAATTTTTCCCTATTGAAATGTCGTAACGGGTAAATGTTAACAGCATCACAATATCAATAGTGATCTCAGTTTTATAAGATCTTGATCGTGACATAATTAGAAAACTTATATTTAGTGCTATCGATCAGTAAAAATCAGCAGATTTGAGCATATGCTAACAATTTATTTTAATAAATGTTTACATTATTTTCAAATTTACACTTTTAAAATTCTAATTGATGCGAAGTTTGTATGCTTTCTGCAAACTATCATTTTATTTTTATCATTTTATTTAACTCATAAAATTCATTAATTCATAAATTCGACATATATCTTATTATGAAAACTTCTTTTCCATATCGTACTTAAGAAATATTTTGTTATCAGTTTTGAAAAAATGTTTTAAGATTGTCAAAAGCCATAAGTTTTATGAGTCAGATTTCACGAAAAGGTATACGTTCTATGAAATTAAATAGTTTAATTTGAAATTCTTTTTATAGAGATTTATTTTAATAACGTTTTATCAACTTCAACCAGGTTTTTCTTGGACATGAGTTCCTGGTCGGTCCCAAACAATACAAAATATAATCAATAACCGATGGATTCACAATAGTATTTTATCCCAAGCATGCCCTCAATGGATATTCATACACAAATGTTATATTTTACTTTGTAGATAAACGGTAATATTTGAACATCCATCTTATAATTTGAAAACCGCTGTTCTGTTATTTAATCACCGTGCAACTTTATAATATGAATATGCGAAAATGATAATTCAGATAAAAATGAACTTTTGGTTCAGCTTTTTTAAAAAATGCTCATTTCAGTGAATGTGCTGTAAAGTATTATATTTCATGGGTTGTGACTGCGTGGTATTAAAAAATCAGTCATAATTTATTTAGATATAAGACATTTAATTTATCGCATGTCCATTTCACAAGAGCCTGAAAAGAAAAACATGCATTGTACTAACTGTTATTGGATTAATTTGTCCTATTTAAAAATAAATAACATGCTTATTTTATTTAATTGATAAAAATAATTTATGCTTCATTAACTTACAAAAATCATGAGAAGCAATTTTAAGAATTTCTGCCCCACAAACAAAAAAAATGTTCATGCATTTACTTGCATTATAAAAGAAATAAGTGCAATTATGTGATTTAGACAATCAATTTTTAAGTTCCATTTAATGTCTATAAATCATTTTCTTAATGTTATATTATCTAATGAGAAACGTTTAGAAATTAAACATTGTGTAATTCTTTTTATTATTTCTTACAATTATAATGTGCACGCTTTCCAAGATAATATTCTAAGCAATACTAAATGCCTCAATTGTTACAAGTATTCATGAAACTTATTTCATATTTGCAATGAAAATAAAAAAAACAACTTTTCATTTTGTTTTGATTACGAAATGTATATTATCATTGCACTTTTGAGATGACATCCGAGTTAAGAAAAAAATTTCAAAATTATAAATAAAATCTAAGTGACTAAAAGAAATGAATAATAGCTGATTTTACTTTTAAAAATTGTATATTTAACTTATTTATGCCTATTAAAGATTTATTATTGCCTTTTTATATTTTTACGTTTTTAAATAAAATTTATAATTAAATAAAAAAATTAACTTTTAATTAATCGTTTTATTTCCGAAAAAAATTAAACTAATTTCTTCTTATAATTTAATTCACAAAATTTAACGCATAACGCATATTATGAATGAATAAGTGAACTAGAATTACCATATATAGAAAATGAATAAAATAATTGATCAGGGAGCAAGAACCTCATATTCTAACTCATTGAGCATAACAGTGTTATTATAACAGAGTCAAGAACTCTGAAAAATATTCAGTTCAAAATGTTTTAAAAATTATATTTTAGATTAAAAATGCCAAAAAAGAGCATAGAATGACGCTCTGTGAAAGAATGATTGATTGATTGCTTTTAAAAGAAGAAAAAAATCTCAAATTTCGAAATGAATATGTTGATGTGAGCCAGAAAGTTTTCTATCTAAAATCAGATTTTTGTTATGCATCTGAAAATAAAATAACTTTTATCACTTCAGTATGTTGACAAGAAAATGTAAATGGGTGGAAACAGATAAGGAAGGTTCAAAAAACAATAATATTTTGACAAAAATTAAAGATTTCTTTCCATTATAAAAGATGTGGAATGCGTTGAAAGTAATTCGTTTACTTGCTTTATTTAGTTTCTGTTTTCGAGATGGCATTCAAATTTCGCAAATAAAGTTTTCCCCAGATGTGACAATGGCATCATAAAGAAGACTGAAATTTTTATTTGTCAAATAAAGACAAAAGTTCACATAACTGTTTAAATTTTTGCTGACTTATCTGAAGTTGTATGTTACTTTCGTGCATGTGAGAGTTAAGATTCACTACTTAGGTCATTTGTTGCACGTGTGTTCAAAACAAATAAAAATAAAAAAGAAATACTTGAAAGGATGTACAATATAAATTAAAAATCAATATTACTTACTCCTTAAATATGAAAACTCTAATATATTTTTTTTAAAATGCCACACCCTTTATTGAATCACACTGAATCTGACGCATATATTATAAAATACCATGCTGAAAATGCTTAGTAATGTTCTTGACTAACTTTTATAACATCTAAAAAATTTTCTTTTTTTGATAAATTTGAGATTTGTTTAAAATATAAAAGACAACTCAATAATCTTAATTAAATACCTAAATATTCACAAAAAAGGAAATTTTATTCATTTTTTATGTTTTCCACATGAAATTTCTTTAAACTAAAATTGCTGAAGTATGCTATTTTAACAATGACTTTGTTAAATATCATAAAACCGAGAATTAATTACTATAGAAAAACTATTAATACCAATAGGATAATTGGGTTTTATTTTTGGAAAATCAAATGAATATATTGACACCATAAATTAATACATGATGAAATGTATTGAATGAAGTTCTAGCTTGGAGTTTAAATTAAAGATATACTAAATTTTTATTAGTAATGGGAGTGGTAATTATAAGAGATATGTGATGTGGTTATTACATTAACTTGCATATACTTCATGAATATTCATACATTATACTAATATAATATGTTTTTTTCTTCATTTTTGTTTCACAAATTTATATAGTTTTAAATTCAGGTTTCTTTTAAAATTTAAAATTATAATTAATGCGTTTCTAAATTCATTTGATTAAGAACTCATTTTATTTAATATTTTTCATTCCATAATTCTTTTCCTACTTAAGCAATATGAAAAAAAAAAAATTCCGTATTTTTATAAATAAAAAAAGAAAGAAAACTTGACAAATATATTAATATTGTTTAAGTGTAGTGAAATATCTCCAAGATTGATGCACTATTATGAATGTATATATAGATGTCCAAAAATAAATAATAAGTGACACGAATGCTACGTATGTTTTTATATTATACTTCTATTAATATTCACCAAAAACAACAGAAAAGATAACTTATTATATCTAAAAATAATTTTAGAAGTGATTTATTTCAAATCGCGTAGATATTTGATTCATTCAAATTAAAAAGCAACAATAATTTTTAGTCCAGCAAAAATTGTCCTGAAAATACATGTCTACAAACTAAATAATATTTCTCTATTTTTCTCTCGATTAACATGTTTGTTAGAAAAATAAAAATTACTCTTAATTTTCATGAAAAATGCGCAGAAAAATATAAGTGATTTAACAAAATTGCACAAAATAAAATATGTTTAAAAGCAAAAATAATATGAATAGTAAACGAAAAGAAAATACAAACATTAATTTTAAAATTGTATCAAAACAATTTTCATAAAAGATAAAGCATATAGTAAATATTTTCACATTGTTTCAATTTTCATATTTATAACAATGCATTTCTTATCCAAAGAAATTGTGACTTCCATTATTTATACCTATACAATTTTCTTTCCAATCAGACAATAAATCATGTAATTTAGAAAAAAAAACAATGCACTGATAAATTCAATTAGTTCCCCTTACACTATAAAATAAATTGTAACCATTTATAAATTTTACTGGATATACAAAATTTTCTCGAGCTAATAATGGAAAAAATATATACGTGTGTCTCTGGTACTTTATTTTACATTTATTAGAAATTTTGAAAAAGGACAATTGCCATAAATTATTTGAGAATGATTTGATGAAAAAATTATAAGATTTTTCTCATTTTTTTTATGTTGGTTTGACTGAAGTATATTTATGTAAAATATAAGTTATAAAGTAAACGAAAATATAAATTTTCTCAGTGGTAATATTTATTATTATTATTTATTAGAAATTTAATATATAATACTGAATTATATAACACAGTTTACTATTTTATATAATTATTAGATATTATTTTAATTTTAACACAGAACATGATGAAATTGATTTTTCTAACTCGATTGCTCTGCTTTAAATACATTGTGAAGGATTTTATTAAATATGTATGATCAAAAAGTTCAGATATGGTTATTGTGACTTAACTTCTTAATGGAATAAAGAATATGAAATAGCTAATGGGTAAATAGAAAATCATATCAATCTATCCTGCCTCTAATTATATCAAAAGTACTGCTAAAAAAAAAAGAAAAAAAAAAGGAACCACATTTCTGTATTAAACTAATTTTTTAGAAAAAAAATTAGTGTGGATTAAAAAGATTCTAAAAAAATTGGTAAAACCAATAGTGTAATCATTTTTCCCAACTATTAATTTATTCAATTTTCTATTTAATCAAAACACTGAAAACGTGCTTCCTTGTTAAACTTCCAATTTACCCTAATATTGTCTAACACATATCTCAACATATTCAATTCTCTACTTAATCACAATATTGAAAAGGTCTAATAGTTTTAAATTCCAATTTGTTTTGACAATGTATCAGTTAAAACTCCCTTTTCTTAGCTAATCCGAGGCAAGATCATCCTTAACCTTCTAATTTTCTGAATTATTCTTAAATTTGGACATGCGCATTGCATACATACTCATTGGTTCAGGAATAATTTATTTTTAGGATTTCAAAGATTTTAATTTTATCATGGTAAGGTAGTTTTACTTTGTTAGGTATTAAAATGCTAAAATATTTTGAAGCAAATATATTCTTACTTTTAAAATTTAAAATATGCAGTATTTAATTAAAGTTTAATGTAGAATGTATTTTTCTAAAATGTAAATTTAAAATGTAACTGTGTAAATATTTTCTTTTTTTATCCAGAATAAATTAAACCTTAGAGAAAAGTACAAAACCTTTATAAAATTTGAAATTAATTTTTATTAACTAATTTATCATAAATATTTGAATTTCTCATTTAAAAAACAAAGTTTTGTATAATTTAATTAAAGTAAAGATTAAAGAAATTAAATTAAAATAAATCAAACATCAGATAAAATATTCTGTGATGTGGTTTGTCCTCCATTTATTTAAAAAAAGAACTTAGTTTAAATATTCTAACCAAGTAATAAGGTACACAGAACTGTTTTCTTATCTAATTACTGAATCCTTAACATTATTAAATATGCTATGAAATATGCTTTGAGAATCAAAGCATAAAATATTTCAAAGTGAAACAAAGCTAACCAATCTGAACTAGAATGCTTTTGCGTCAAAGAGCCTGCATTTGATAAATCCTTTGGCACTTAAATACAATACCAGAATGCTTAATTACGTATCTGGCATCTGCAGTAAAATTTCACAATTGAATGCTTACATCAGTTTAATAATTCTTTTGTATAGTCCTACAATGGCATCATCATTCGCATCAGAAATTGTTCTGATAAATCCATTTATCACCCTTATGTGTGAACGGTCTTGTTATGTAGTAAATGCTGGGATAGTTATATTTTAATCTTTTGTTCGTTGATGTAGGGATTTCAGTATATTATTTTGCAAATTATTTAGAGATTTATTTAAATTGAAGAATTATAGCACAGATATAAACAGTTATAAAATTTTACAGTTTTCTCACCATATTATTTCTTAAAAAATAAAACTTAATATATAATTACTATAGTAATTAAGCCTTCATTTTGTTTTACTTGCTTTTATTTAAATATTATAATAACAGTTGGTATTTTAAAATTTAACAACACAAAGTTTCATTCATTTTAATTTTTAAAAATTAAATTTAATTTCTTGAACTTTATGATTAAACTATGAAATTCTTTCGATTATAAATATTGTAAATGCCCTAAGTTTATAACCAAGTTCATCCCCAAAACTTAATTATATTAATATAAATATACAAATAGAACTTATTAAATGTCACAACAAATTAATATTGGCAATAAGTAGCCAAAATAAATAAATGCTTTATATATATAAATATATATGCACCACTTTTAAACAATGTTTATACTGGATAACAAAAGAAAATAATATAAAAAGAAATTATCAGAAATTAGGGATGAACACCATTAAAAAACTTATGCTTTCAGCGTTCATTATGACCTTTGTTTTAAGAAAACTGGCATTCCTGGTAGTAGGTCTGTTATTCTGATTTTATTGCTTTTTCTTGAAATCTCGATAAAGTGTTCTTATAAGAAACGTTAGGCTTAGTTCACTTATTTTGTTCTGTGAAGGTTTATATAATCCTTTTTTTCAAGTTAATTAGAATATTATTTCTAACAAGATTGTTAATGAATGTTTTAATAGCAACATAGATGTCAAAAATTATTTTGTGTCTCTTTTGAACTGGTACATGTTGTAAAGTATTTTGATATTTTAATCAATGTATTTCTTAAAATAAAAACACATTTGTTGATATAATAAAGGTAAAATTTTCTTTTAATTCTAAATTACATCAAAAACAATTAATTCCTGTTTACTAATATTAAATTTAAATCTCTGGAGAAATATTGCTTAAAATTCAGTTAACACAAAAAATTGATTTCTTTAACTTATGTAACTATTCAAGGAACATTAATACCTTTAAGTATACCATTCATAAGAAATTAATTTTAAAAAGTTGTGAATTAAATATATGCCAATCAATTTGATTGTAGATAAAGACTTTTGAAAACCAATTATATCTTTGCAGAAATTGTTTTGTATATTTTTGTTAATTTCATCCAACATTCACAAAACTGGTTGATATATTTTTATGCATTGTTGTTGAAACTTGTTATCTAATTTTGCAATCACCATCTGATACAACCATTTCTCAGGAAATTGGATAAATCTGCCTTAGTCTGCTGCACAGAATATTC
>JAPDSC010144860.1:17369-29551 GCA_026290005.1 Latrodectus geometricus
CAATCACTATAAACCTTCTTCAAATACAATTTTGGTTTCGGGAAATGTTATGAAATTAGCTATTTACTGTGCTGAACACCATCAACTCTTTGCATCGAATCAACTTTCGGTTACATACAATATTCGATAAAGAAGATCATTTTTTTGAGAAGAAAGAAAAAAGTTGTTTGATATCAATTATTTTTTAATTCTCATTTAATCCATGGTGAAGGATTTATACAATTTAGAACTTTTTCAATCATTTTTAGATGACTGGACATAGTTCTAGCAGTTACGCTCAGTTCATCTGTGTAGTTTCCGAAAATATTGCTTAGATTCTTTTTTCAACAATCACTTCTAGGAATTTGTTTATCATAATTTTCTCCCGATTTCATTGGTTTCCATTTGCGAGACTCTTATCAAGAAATGTAAAGTTGATTTACTAATGTTCAATCATACCTTCGTTTACTCGTTTCAAAACGCTTCATTGATGTTTCCCCACTGCCGAAGAATTATGATCTCTCTTCAACTCATATGGGTTAAGGAGTGATCATAATAAAAAAAAAATACTACAAAACCAAGATAAAACTCATCCTGTAAATAAACATTATTTTGAGGATAGTAAAAAGCAACAACATTTTAAACTAAAACATGAAATGAGATAGGGGTGGTTTAAATGAATAAAGCATAGTCTAAAATTTTGATGTTTACAAAAACATCCATATTAATTTATACTGATTAGAATTATAAATATTAAATGTTTAATGATGGTATTATTCTAAATATTCATTTAAAATAGCGTATATAATATTAAATATAATTAATTAATAATAAAACAAATATATTATAAATTGCAAAGCGCACTCGGTGTAATTTATTCCAAAAAAAAATGTCAAATATATTAAAATATTCTTATGATGCTTTTCCAGTTTGCTTCTGAAAACTGTCTTTGGGAAAGGATGGCTCTCAAGAGTAATAAAAGAACATTCTAGTTAGTTTGGCTGTACTTCTCTTCATGACAATCCCTACTTTGACTCAGATCATCAAGAAAAGATCAGACATCTAAATCAATTGGCATTAAAAATACCTCAATGGATGGAACAGTTTAATGAGCTACATGGAAAGCAGAATCTAAAACAAAGATACTTCTACTAAAAATGCTATCATTTAAAATTTTATTCCATTAAATTCACATATCTTTTGTAAGGCCTTATACTATATTAGTTTATATTTTATAATTATGTTCTTTAAAAATTGTCTCCATAAGGAATTTATGTTTAACTTCCATAAAACGTATTATTTTTATTTTATCTTTAAAAAAGTTGATTAGCAATTTTTTTTTAATTTTTTCACTCTTTGTGTTGAATTAACTGCATTTAGCAATAGGGCATGACAATTATGAGAATGCATTGTTATGTAATTTATTTACAGAATGTAATTACTTTTCAAAGCATCATGTTGTGGCAACATCATCAATATAAATTCCTTTTCTCACATAATTTAAGAACATCTTTAATTTGCAAAGCATAAAATGTTAGCTTTAATTAAGCTGATAATGTTTTAAGCACTCAACTGCGAACCTTACAGATTTTAAAAAAACAATTAGAAAATAGCTTTACCATTTTATTATTTAAAGTGAAATCAAAAATCATGTTAGATATATTTACTCTGACAACTTATTTAAAACTTATATTATTAAATTTTGCTTCCAGAGCATATCACTCCAAACAAAATGCACAAGTAATAATGGCCATATTTGTAAAGAAAGTGGATATTAAATTATTTAAAATAAACAATGTAAATTTTTACTGTCAACCAAGGTTTATTTGAATTCATATGTTTTAAATTGCTAATTTAGATAAAACATGTATATTCTTCAAAAAAAATTTTAATTTAAATTTACATGATATTTTATGGCATTATAAATGCTATTATCCTTATTAAATATTTTCATTGTATATAAATATTTATAAAAGCTTTAGTTATATCTTCCTTTACATTTTTATTCCAAAATACATTGAATTAAAATGTAATGATGATAAAGCAAAGGTATTAAATTAATTTGTCTTTTAAATCTCTTTTCCTGAACGTATTGAAATTTTCTAATGTTAAAAATATAAAAAAATTATTAAAAACCAAACAATTTTTATACCTATAAAAATAACACGTCTTGAATAATTAAAGTGCTTATATAATATAATGATTGAGTTGCAAGCCGTTTGAGATTTAGCCACTTACACGTGTATTTATTATTGAATTTTAATGAAACTTAACAAAATGCACACAATTTTCAAAATGTTCCAATGAAAAAATATTTTTAAAACATTTCAAAGCTTAATAAATATATCTAACCCAAAACTTTGTTTTACAAAATCTGGATTTCAATTAAAAGTTAATTGCATCATATATTTGCATCAAATTAAATAATTATTTGTTTTCTGAAAACCTGTATATTAAAATTAATGTTTAATATATTTATAAAATTTTGTAATCATTATATAATATAAATAATGTGAACATCAAAAATTTATATTCAGAATCTATATATTTTATTTTTATGAGCCTAATGTGAATACTTTAATAAAAGAATAATTTTTAAAAATATTATTAAAAAATTATTTTAAAACTTGAAATATAATTGAAGTTAAAAATATTTAACACAGATTATTAATAAAGCTTAATTCAATAATAGAATTCAATAAAAATGTATTTCTTGATTTAGCATGATCAAAATAAATTTATTTATTTCAATATAATTATATTATTTTTTGCATTGTGGAGTGCGTTTCTTATTTATTTGTATTTAAAAATAAATGATTTCATTTTTATAACATATAAAGAAAATATAATGCATAAAAGGAAATTAACTATTTTATTAGAATTAAGGTTAAGCAAAATATTTCAAAAATGAAAAACTCTGCAGTTTTATACATGTTATTAAAATTATTTGAAATACTGATCAATCATTATCATTACATTTTTTCACTTTAAGGTTTCCCTTTTAAAATTTTAGTACCATGTTTCATTAAAAAATCATATAAATATATTTATTTTTTATTTTTGAGAAAAAATTTCCATAAGAAATCCAAAACAACATTGAACTATATATTATCATTTATATTTCTCATTCAAATAAAGACATCTAGCGGAAAGCATAATTCCTTATAAAATATGTATTTTTAATTTTCAAACTAAGCATCATCGTTCTGTACACTTCCTTACTGTCCTACAAACTTTTCAAATTAAACTCTACACCATATTTCTAGGAAAATTTCCCAAGAAATATACTCACATCATTACTTTATAAATTCCAAACTCAAACAATAACTTTTGTGAACTTTACAGTTTTGTTGAATTTGCTCAAAAAGTTAAACTATCCATTGACGAAAGATTATTTTTAAGATATACTTGCATATGTAAAAGTAAATACTTGATATGTATGTTTTGAATATACTCAGCAGAAAGTTTCTAAGATATTCAATTTAAGACAAGTTAAGCTTAGTAAAACTATTATAGAATCATTCCTGATTCTTTGGAATATATTATGATATATTTTAAGAAAATTTTTTCGAGAAAATGCGTAAACAATTTTTTAAAATTTTCTAAAATATTTTTGTTTTTTATAATTTTATATTTTTGTATGCTAATATATACAAATTATAATTGTTTAGTACATATTTTAAGTTTATGGAATATAAACAGAGTAGAATTAAATATATTTTAGTCTGCTTTAATAGTTCATTGTGAAGAATTAATCTTGTAGACTGTTTGAAGAAAAGAAATAAGGATTCACAATAAAATAGATAAGATTAATAAACATATGTTTCAAAAAATAATTAATTAGTTAAATTATGAGAATCTATACATAGGCTATTAAAAATGACATTTTCAAGTATTTAAATATATGATATGCATATATGTGTGATCGAAATATATAGATATGACTAGAGAATATATTCTGGTATTTATCATAAGATTAACGTATGACTAATGGCAACAAATATTATTTTTTATTAGTTTTATCAGCCCTTTTTTCTCATTATGCATTGTATTGAAGATACTATATAAATTTTTTTCATTTTGTGTCTTTAATTGAAAAGTATATAATATGAAATGTACTTGCTGCATTTCTTTTTGTAATAGTAATATCATGAATATGCCTCTATGAAGAGTACCTTCATTTATTATTTTGCACTTTCAAATGTGTAATCGTTATCAGACAGGTTTTTTTATTATTGTTGAAAATTTCAATTTAAATTACTATCATGAAATGATAGGTATGTATTAACAGAAAATTAGACATTTATATTGAACTTTAAAATTGTAAATTTTCTTAACAGAAGAATAATTTTTTTAAGAATTTAAATATTAATAAGCCCAAATTTGTTACAAAAAGGTTTTTCTCTGATTTTCAGTTTATCAGATCTCCAGTACATTTTATATAAACGTTTGTGTAAGGCCAAGATTCCATTTGATCACTAATCGAAATAAAAATAAATTTCACTAATAAAGAAGAGGATACAGATATATTAGCCTAAATAAAATATGCTTAAAACAAAGTGTCTCCTATTTTCTCATCACGTGAAACTTATTTCTCATTGCAACTTCATTATAGTCCCAAAATATATATTTATAATTGTTCTTTAATTACTTATGTTTAAAAGGAACATTCATTATCTAAATTTGAATCACTATTTTATACCACTTTTTATAGGAATTGATTATATTTATAATACAACAAAATGAAAAATTAAATTAAAAAGTTTGCTTAGTCTTTGAGAAACTTTAATATATTTCCGCTTCAAACTTGATTATAACATTGTTCTTCTTATTTGCTACTTTGAAATAATGTGACAAAAAATTTAAATCTTTTTTTTGGTTTTTATGTTGCTAATGAATAGTTCTTCAATGTGTTAAACAGCAATGAATTTCTCTGATAAATAATTACTGTTAATAGTTATGATGACTTTAAAAGTTGAAATTGATATGATTGTTTATAGTATTTTCTTAGAACGGATATTTCTGTAATTAGAAAAACTAAAAAATAAATCATTAGATTTTTTTAGTAATAATTTTTCAAACCAATAACAAAGTTCTTTCAACTCATTTTAATAAATACATTAAAATTCCTTTCTTTTTTATTCTATCTAATATTGTAATCAATACGTATATTTATGCAATACATAAAATCCCCTTTCATTAGTTGTGTAATTTATAATTGAGAAAAAATGCATCAGATATGATTGTGTTAACATTTCATTTCATGTAGAAACCATTGTATTTCCATCATTTACGTGCATTTTAGCTTAAATATTAGTTTGGGGAAAAAGTTATCCATTATTTTTTCGGTAGGCGTCTGTAGTGATCGCTATCTCGTGAGGTATCTCTCAAACAATTTCAAATTTATGCTCATTGAAAAGGTGACATTTGACACTAAAATATTCTCTTGCGGTTTTTTGTTTGATTAATTCAGTTATGAGTACAAGGCTTTAAAAATAGAAGGCAACATACAGAAAATTCGATACATTTTAGTTTTTCTTTTATAATGGCGAAAATGCTAACCAGGTGGCTAAAATTGTGAAAGGTGTTTATCGTCCTATGTATGTCTGTAACAACCAGTTACGCACAATTTTGGTTTCATCAATTCCTTTTGGGTATTTGGATGCTAAAGATGCACCTCGCATTCATACAACATCGTCGAGAATGTCTGTAAAATATCAAAAATTATCAAACTTGACAGCATGTCAGCAGTCGTAGCTTCGCACAAGACCTAAAAATCTACATGAAAACTGTTTTAAAACTTTTTACAAAGCGAATCTGAAAGAAAATACAAAAAAGTTCACGTAAAAATATAGGATTTATTTTTCTCCAAAATAATATTTTCAATATCTTCAAAAATGTATCGAAATAATACATTTCTAAATCTAAATTTTTTTTTAAAAATTCTAAACTTTCTTATTCGTTTTCCTGTTTACTAATTTTAGTGGTGTGTAACTGTTTTGCTGAGAAGTATGGAGTAGCAAGTAATGAGGGCAAAAAAAATTTGTTGCAAGAAACGCATATTATTTTAATCGAATTATATACACTTCAGTTTTTTAGATGGTTGTTATATTTTCCAAAGTAACTAAATACAAAGGAATTAATTTTAAATAAATTCTTGCTCATTAAAAATAGTGTCAGATTTAATAAAATGTGTTTGTTTCTTACAATATATCTAAAAATTCATTTTGAGTACCTTTGCAGTAAAAGTTTTAAGCACTGATCCTAATTAATTCCAACTTTAACAATAAAACGTTTTAAAAAAAAAATCTTAAATCATGATTTTACTATAATTTACTTACTTTTCAGCATTGTTCCTAATCAATTTATACCATTTTTTTAGAAAAACGTATAATATTATTTTGATTATAGTTGGATGTCTTCCTTTTACATGCAGGGAATAAATTTGATGTAAAGCTGAAAGTAATAAATGACAGATTCCTATTTCATTGCGAGGATCCAGCCTAAAGAAAGTAAATTTTACTCAACAAATTTTTACAGATTTATTAAGTATATAACCTGAATTATAAGAAATTTTCATAGATTATTTTTGAAGTATTTCATATCAGTTTGCAAAAAATATCTCTTTGAGAACTATCTATATATAAATAAGATCTTAATAATAAAAACATGTATTTCTATTTACATATTAAAATTTGAACTATTTTTTTTTGACTTTAAATTTTTGGAATCCTTGCAACAGACATTTTTTTTCCATGTTCTAAACAAAGTATCATGATTAATCATTATCCATCATATTAATTTAACGTCTATTTTCTTGCACTTACGTTTGTTCTCTTCGTGGAATATATTTTGTACATTTTACCCTGAACAGAATTTTTTCTCCCTTGTCCTGTGCAGAACAATACAACCTTGTGAGTAATCAGTGATGGCTACTTCGGTTGGAATGCCTGTTGCACATGTTCAAATTGCCTCTAGTACAGGTCCGCAATGACAGTTTGGTGCGTTGGTAGCAGTTCATAGTGAACCACTTAACAATTAGTCCACCAGCCGTAAATCATAATCCTTAGTGGGTGCATAAATGGACTTGCGTTGTTCAGGACAATATTCTGGAGTGCTAGTGCTTTGGTATCGTTCACAGACTATCTTCAAACTCTTGCCATAATACGCAACTGAATGCAGCAGCTGAAAAGCCCACTTTGTAATCGTAAAGCAAACAACACCAAAAATGCTCCTATAATATGTGCATTTTTCTTCACATACGAGTTACGATTAATGAATGAATGTGCTCCTTGAGGACCTACTTTTAAAACAACTGATATTTAATCTCTCGACAGACAGGTGTTCTTCTGCATCATGAACCAATTAGCACACTTATTCTCACTTCATTCAATGGCAAAGAGAAAGTGGCAAGAATATTTTTGTTTACCATAAATAACATTACATCTCCACCTAAAAACTTATATTTTTTTTTAATTAATTGGATTTAAAGCTTTATTCACTATATATTTATGATTCTTAAGATTTTTATAATTTAGTATAAGAAGGGGTCATGGTACATTACACGAAGCAGTTGTAGTTTGCAATTTTTCATTACCCTGAGACAATATTCAACGATACCATAAGGAAGCTCTGGATAAAAATAATAAAAAATAAAAATTTGGATAATATTTACTGATATCAAAAAGCTTCAAGGCCACAAACAAACAAGCAAAAATTTGAAATCACATAATTTTTTTCTTAACTATTTATATTAAAATGCTTTTACAATACTGACATTCATTATTTCAAAGGTTTTTGAATATGCTACGAAACAAAACAAATTTTCTAGGAGCTATAAGAAAAATGTGAGCTTTTAGGAAGTAAATCGCTTTACTTTCTATCCATATCTTAAAATTTTCGAATTTATTTTTTAAAACATTAATGCCAAAATTTTGAATTCTATGATGAAAGTCACACATAAATGTAATATATACATTGAGATTTGTGCAATGAAAATGGTTGTCTTTTATTGAAAATACTAAAAGATCTGAAAAAAAAGAATCCTGGAATTGTATTTCTAACCCGAAGAAAACGTGATTCCATCTTCCATCTGGAGGCGTTTTATCATTTAATGATGTGTGGAAGCTATTTTCTTTTGGATAATCCCCGGCAAGACGGAAATATAAAAAAAAATAGGATTGACAATTATTGTTATGGTATTTCTATTTTATCCATAAATGATCTTTTTTTCAAAAGTAATTGTTTCTTTATAACCACCGTCTGTTATTTTGCATACTAGTAAAAGTCTTTTAAGAATCGATAACTCTGAAGTATTTATGGAAATATTTATAATAAAATACCACACACAGTTACAATGTAAATGAAACTATTACAAACATTTTTACAGAAAAGTTTACATACATTAACTTCCATATTAAAGAAAAAATCTTAAAACAATAAAGTTTAAAGCAACAAATTTTAGTTTTCGATTAAAAATCTTAATTCCAATTAATAATTAATAAATATTAATAAATATTATAAATATTAATTAATAATTAATAAATATTAATAAATAATAGTTAAAATTAATAATTAATAAATATTAATTGTTAATCAAACATAATTATGAAATAATTAGGAACATATAGTTAATTTACTTTTCATTACATATGACACATTTTTAAAAGAAATGTTAATAGACAATTTCATCAAAACGTTCAACATTAAGTATTTTTAAATTTTTAGTTTAAAAGAACTAAATTGTTTAATTATTTGAGCAAACATACATACCAAATATATCATACCAAACTTTAATCATGAAAGAAAATAACACAGTGTAATGGATTTATGAGAACCTTGTGTGATTATTCTTCATACATTTGTTCAATAACAATCACATTTTTTCACAACTCTTTAAAATTGAGAACATTTAAAAAAAGAAAATGTTTCATATTTGAAAATACTTGGCTTGAATTTAAGGTTAGATAGCACTAAATACCATTGAGTAGAAATTTAAACTTGTTTAGTAAAAATTTTTCTACAATGAAAATGCATTTTACTTTTTCTCTAAGAACAACATCTTCAAGAGACTAAATCATAAAATATTTATGTTCTTAATAAATTCTTATTTTGATACAAATCACTAAATAATCTGCAATGTTGATTATAATAAATCATTTAAAGATATAAATTACATTCATTTTGCTTTATAAATAAAACTTTAAAATTATTTGATCTAAAATCTTGAAAGGCTTTGTTTTCTTATCAAAATAAAATTTATTGCAGTACTTTCATGTAAGAAAAAAATATGTTTACTGTTTTATAGTTAAATTGGCTTATAGATTTTGATTGTTTCACTTTCTAGACGTATATTAGACATTAAAAGACTTTAGTTACACTTAAGTGTAGAGCATCTCTCAAACAGCCCTAACATAATTCTTAAAAAATAGATGATAATAAGTGTGTTTTACTCTCCGTTTGTTATTGTAAAATTTCAAAATTATTTTTATTTAAGTTTTGTGTTTATTCAGGGCTCTTTCCTTGTAGTACATTATTTTGACTTACAGATGCATTATTCATTGTATTGATTTGTGTCTCTATGAACTAATACAAAATTGTCCATTATAAAACAATTTACTTATAGATAGTATTCAATAATTTGTAGATATTTAGTGATCCATTTCTGAAAAGGTCTTTAAATTACTATGGATTATATCATTGAGTTGCTTTTTTTCGACCAATAATTTTACTACTTGGGATTTAAATAAAATATGGTGAAACCAAAAAAATCCAAGAATTGATTTATAACTATCTGAAAAATTTATAGTTTCAATATGTTTTGTGATAATAAATGAAATTTATTCCCAGAGATATATTTTATATTTTTCTAAACAAAATTTCTTTAGTCTTTCTAAAGTTCTGGAAATATTTTTGATTTAATTGAAATATAAAACATTTGAATATATTACACTTTTAAACACATTAATTAAATTGAAATGATTAATAGAACAAAAAATCATGCATAAAATGTATATAATGGCTTTATTTCTGAGAGAAAACATATATAAGAAATGAACATCAATAATGTTGATTTTTCAAGAAGAAGCATTAAATTTTTTTTATATCTATAACAATGGTTGGATTCTGATCTATTTTATCTAAAGTGATTACTTTATTAAGTTAATGTTCTTCTTTTTATTACTAATCTTTTACTGCTCCCATTACATGACAATTCAATAAAAATGTTATTGTTTCATATTTTCCCCTTATTTTTGCAATATTATAGTTGAAAAAATAAGGGGGGAAATCCAGACTTTTTTCACATTTTATAAAATGTAACAAACATAGTTCTAGAGTTTCATAGAACAAAATGTAACTTGATCTAAAATTTATAAAATTTTCAACACATGTGAATATTAATATATTGATTGCTTTCATTTTATACGTACACAGAAACTTTTGAATCAAGAATAATAAAAATAGAAAAGAGTTACAAAATTTAAGTATAAATACATTTATGAAAATATCCATTTTTAAATTATATTTATTACTCACAAGTTTGTAATTAGTTGCAATATCTTTTATTAGATAACTTTTTAATTCTTAATTTTAAAAATTGTATTTTCTCCTCGCATGTAATACAATTTTTTGTATTAATATAAGCTAACCTTGAAATTCATTTTATATGTATTTGCTTATATTGATGAAGTATTTTAATAATTGGTATATTTTTATAACTTGCGTTACAAGATAATTAGAATAGATAAAAACTTTCTTTTTTATGCTCATTATTTCCGTTAATTATAGCTATAAGTTATCCTTAATGCATGAAACATTTTTGTCATTTTGTTTACTTTAAAACATCATATATACGGTAAATATTTTAAATTAGACAAAGAAAAATTAATCCTCATGGTGAACACATATGTATTTCTTTAAATTCTATACTTTGCACATATATTTTATTTCATATCTCAATTAATACAACATAAATACATATGTTTTCAAAGATGAAATAAGGATTATTTCTATATATATTTTAATAACAGTAAATATTTTAAATTCTAGAAATATTTCAATGTCCTAACTAATCATCAAATTTGTAGAAACTCAATTCTTGTGTCAGGAGAAATATCTTGTTTCGTAAAATATTTCATTTTCACAATCAAGTGTATATTTTAAAGTTGTGAAAGAAATCATTAATACTATTTGACACATTTCACGTACTCCTGTGAAAGAGAAATTTCGTTATTAAATTTTAAGATTAATTGACTGTTTGAGATGACGCGTAAACAGATTTCGGAAGCGAAAATATCATAACAAAAAACAAAAGTTTGACATGCTTTCAGGCATCTATTCAATAATGGAGTTTTAACAGAAATTCGCTGTGTATTAGACAATATAAAATAAATTCAAGAAATTCTATATAAAATGTTTTTAGTAATTGATTGTATATATCTATTCGTTTTAAACTCCTTGATTTATAAGATAATTGCTATCATAAATTTGATGATTTCGAAAATAATTATTTAAATAAATTAATAAAATTGATAATTTTGTAAAATTAAGGAAGTTACTTCAAATTATTAAAAAAAAAATTTAGATTTTATTATACCCAAAAAAACAACTGTATTTTTAAAAATATTTTTAAAAACGATAATTTTGTGTAAGTCTCAAAATTATATATATATATGTATATATTAAATTTGTTCATATGTATACATTTACTAGGAAGAGCAATTTCAACAATGACATTTATTTCCATTATAATTTAGAATACATAATTTGCTTTTCATTGATTTCCTTAATATTAAATTAAGAAAAACCTTATTTTTAAATACTTATGTAATCATATTTTGACTCCATATAGACATAACAAGAAACAACTATTGCAAATCCTACTTATGAATTCATTGTTTTAATAAAAATTGCTGAAGAATAATAATTTCCGTTAAGTTGTCAGTCTTGAATTCATGATTCAAATTGTTTATTCCACCATCTTTAGATTTTAGGAATAATTTTCTATTTTATACAGTATTCAATTACATTATTCAAATATTTTGAAATAAATCTTTAGAAGTTCCAAGGTAAATTTTAATACTTACAAGAAATCGTTTTTGTAAAAATATTTTTTAAATTAGAATTTTTTAAAGATGATAATTATAAAATAAATGCATTTGTAGTAAAGATTAATGCTGACACAAAGTAATTCCATATAAGAA